>OU342740.1:211298261-211391589 GCA_910589775.1 Avena eriantha
ATGTTATAAGTACAGGATAGTAAATAAAACCCCAAACTAGTTTGTGGCCCCAAGAAATAGAAATCAAGCTCTGGCTAAGGAGGATCCATAAGGCCTCCCGGATGTGGATAGTGCAAAAAATCAAGGAACATGTATCAAGTACTCGGGGTCCTACAGACACAAGTGAGCGTGGAAAACAAATCTCTATTGCCCACCGATGCCTCTGCATTAGTTATCTCTAGCATTTTAATAGTTGTTTTTTAAAGTCATGATCATCTTCACCAATAAGCATCCCCACCATTAAGCATGTGTCAATCTTCCAACAACGGTGGAACAACAACGACGCAAGCAGCACCTGAGCAAGCAACTACGACTCGCAAGGCCGACTATTTATCAAAATAGGCAATAGGAGGTGTCCAAGGCAATATAGGGTCTGCAAGGAATATAAATGGTGCACGGAAACTAAAGCAAGGCAATACGGGTAGCAATAGATCAACAGGAGAAAGTAAAGATTACAAATGCAAAATAGGTAGAAAGAGGGAGAATGCCGCCTGGGAAACGCTGTTGGAGATACATTATCCGAAGAACATGTCGATAATCGCATCCACTCAACGGCCTAATCCGCGAAGACACACTACAAGAAACACCCGGATGCACTATTTAATACTACAGCATAAGAATCGACATGTTTATGATATGATGCATGACATGGCAAAGATGCGATGCAATTAGGCAATATTAAGCGGAACCGGGGTCTCGACAATTAATTAATAGGTTCATGTTGTTTAGGTACCCCACAATTAAATGTTTTATTAACATGGCAAAACATGGCACCGGTTCGCTACACAAATTTAAATGGAGTCCGGAATAAGACAAAAGTATCCCGCATAAACACTCCATATTTAATTATGAGGTGAATCGGCATAATGCCCCCAAACCCACATGATGAGATGTATGCAAGCATGAACCATTTAACATGCAACAATTATATGTCATTTATAAATATGGGTCTCAGAAAGGGGTCACACATTGGAATTCGGCGATCTTGGTTCGATGTGGTTCAGGTTCGTCTCGCCGGGATTGGTCTTCGGACTCTGAGGACGGAGTCTCGGCCATCGGATCCGTGAAGAAGTACTTGTCGTTCCGTGTCGATGATGTTCGGGTTCCATGCCGATAGCCTTGGGGTCCTGGCTTCGGTGGTCGGTGAACTTAGTTAGGCGCCGGTTCAGGGCGTCATACTTCTCGAGCATACTATCATGGCACGGATAGGAATTGCAGAAGACCATGCCGGTGAGGGTCTAGTAAACCTCAAGGTAGATTAGTGTTCTGCATAGAAGCACACAGTGCCGCATACACAGAAGTAAGCAAGGTCGCCTGACACCAAAAGATAACTACAGGACAAGATAGTTCACATGACATACGTGCGGGAGGCTGCCTGTAGGGACGAACGACATAGCACTTGCAGGAGCAGTCGAAGAGAGGCAAGAACAGGTACCCAAAGACATTCGCCTACAGTGCACACAAGAGATCAACGACGAGGATGTCCGTGCGGGTTTCAGTAGCACACTAACATGAGGAAAAATGAGTCGCAGGCTTGAAGCCACTGCCGGCGAGGCGATCTTGGGGTGGCGTGGTGCCGAGACAACTCAGGGGATGCAGATGGGCTTGCGGCGATCTTGGGTCAGAGGAGAGCTTGCAGGGGGAAGAGGCCTGGCGGCGGTGGTCGCACAAGCGGGGAGACGGGATGGCGGCGGCTTGACGCAGTGAGGTCGGGCCGGGGAAGGGCACAGGCAGGCCTGCGAGCGGCATCGCCGGCTTGATGTAGAGGCGGGGCGACGGCCTGGGGTGGAGGAGCTCGACGGTAGAGTTCGGCGTTGTGGAGGCCGGAAACCCAGTGGGGAGCGAGGCACGCAGGGCCTGGCGGTGGCCGGAGCCGAGCACAAGGGGAGCACGGCGAGGAAGATAGTGGCGGCGCTTGCCGAGACGGCGGGGAGCACTGATGGCCGCGAGCACAGGAGGAGGAGGCGACGACGCATCTGGCCGAGGTAGACGGGGGGGCGGTGGCGGGCGGCACTTAGCCGTCGGCTAACGGACGCGGGGAGGGCGGGTCGCAGTAGGGAGAGAGAGGAGGGGAGGCACGATTGGTGGGGAAGGAGATGGACGCGTGTGTGGGTGGGGGCCGCGAGGTGGCGCCCGGAGCGGTAGGTGCGGGTTTTTGTCGGGGGGCGGTTCACGCGGGGTGGGAGTGGGACCGGGGGTGAGAGGGGGTTGGTGGAGTGGCGACCAGGTTGGGGTGGGGGGTGTGCAGGTGGGCGGAAGTGCGTGCCCAGGTGGCGTGGGGATTGGGTCGGCTGGGGGGCGATCATGGTGAGAGGGGAGTGGGGCCAGGGGATTAGGTGGCGGACAAGGAGTGGCCAGGGTGAGGTGGAGGGTGGCGGCATGTGGCATTGGGTGGGGCTCAGGCGGGTTAGGTGGGAGAGGAGACAGAGGGAGAGAGAGAGAGAGATTGGCGGGGTGGGAGATGGTTTGGGGTTAGGGTAGGTGGGGTTAGGGTACGGTTTGGGGTTAGACAGATTAGGGTTTTAATTTGGAGGTGACTGGCTAGGCTTTTGGGCCTGCTGGCTGCCTCCTATAAAATATATAAATTTTGGTTATTTAAAACGGGGCTTTTGTAAACCGTTTTTAGAAAAAACAAAATAATCTGAAGGACCGGGGTTTTTGTATTTGAATAAAGGCTAGGTATTTAGAAAACAGAAATAGGGTTTTTCGAAAATAGTTTCAGACAACAGATGCATGATGATGACGATGCTCAAATGCAATGTGGCATGATGACAAGAGCATGCGGTCATGATGATGCAATGCACAAAAACACCGTGATTTCTAGTAGTGGTTTTAGCGGGGCGCCACAACTCCTTGAAGAGTCAAAGAATGGCATATGCATTTCAGAATTGGTGAACATGCATAACCCTGTTTTCTTGTGGTCATCTTCCTTGTTTTTATATAAATGGAGTTGCACCCACCAATACTCTTGCCCTTCATATATCACCGAAAATCCCTTGTACACGCCTTCACCATCTATCCCCAAGCCGATCATGAGGTATTTGAGTGACTTGGGAAATTCCGTGTCACACTCTAGTGTCATAGTCATCAGTGGTCCCTTCTTGATAGATTCATTGATTGTGGACATCTACAAAAATAGATGAGGAAGGATTATAAGGATAAGTTTTATGAGATGAAAATACAAGTGTAAGGTTTGAAATAGAATTATTTTTCCTAAGGGTTTTCCTTAGTCTAATCCAACCTAGGGTCACGAACCTACAGGCAACACAATGCTCTGATACCATCTGTAAGATCTCACTTGATAAGGTGCAGATCCCTGTGATTGCAGTGCTAGTCCCTGGATTGTTTGCTAGCACCCACAGTTTTAAGATGAAGTACACAGATACAAAGGTCATTATTACATCGCATATCTAGGAATATAATAGTTCTTACAACTCACTTAGCCCAAGGGTAATATTATTCAAAGTTCATGAGACATAGTATAATAATAGAGTCTTTTGTCTTCATGCGCCACAGGCAAACATGTCGAGTGTAGACCCATAACCCTACTCACCATCAGAGTATCCTACAACATGATAAGTTACAGCCACAAAGGGTCAATACAGTTGTAATTGTATTGTCAAGTGATACCAGTTACATAGTAAAATCCAACAACTACATGAATATATGGGTAAGTGTGGTTTTGGCTGACTTTGCTAAAAGCAAGGTTTTATCTTATAGTTTTTGAAGAGTAGGTTTTCCTTTTCAAAACACTAAGGTACCATGATAGACATCAATGAACCTCTACCCTTATTCCCCCACAAATTTAACTTAGAGAAATTTGGGATTGAGGAGATTTTTGAACTGCTTCAATGTCTTGACGCTCAGAAATTGTCCATAAATGGGGATACGGCTAAGTACTTAGTTTTTACCCTCTCGAGAGGTGGTGCACTTTCCCACAAGACTCGACATGCATCGATACAAGACTTTTCAGAAGCAATCCCTCAGAACACCATGGACGCGTTCCATCCTATCATAACTACCACCCTTTGTCCGTCTGGCTGAGTTCTCGCAACTTAGTCGATCAAGGCAGAGCCCATATGCCATGTGGCTGCACTAGAAGCTTCGCGACAAGAACATCTCCACTCTCTTTGTTCCTGGGTGGCCGTCCATAAGTGTTATACACTACGGTAAACCATAGACATGGGCCCTGAGTAACCACTCAACATAATCCATACAAGTCCCATTTCCACCCAGGTGTTTCATTAACATCAGTTGTTTTTCTTAGTCAAAAAGATATATAATTCCACACTATCTTAATATGAATTTCCACCCACGAATTCTAAATAGCATGGCTAAGCACTCTAGCATACGATGTCTCCTATCTAGGAAAATACTACCAAGGTATATTCTATAGGATAGTCATAGCATAGTAACATATATAAATAATCCTACAAAAATATCACTAATGCATTATAAAAAAATTAATAGGACTTTTGATGACCAAAATATCACTTGCATTGGTAGTTAGGGGAGTAGGTACAATCCTCACAACAACAAACTTCACAATCCACACAATCTACACAACATAAATCCAACAACAATAATAGAATCAATATAGGCACCACAAAAATATGAATGCATGAAAAATGCAATGAGATGAACAACACTCTTTAATAATCAGAGTCTGCAGTATAGAGGTAAAAATACTCCATCTAAAGGAAAGGATTACT
Source organism: Avena eriantha (assembly GCA_910589775.1). Taxonomy (NCBI): domain Eukaryota; kingdom Viridiplantae; phylum Streptophyta; class Magnoliopsida; order Poales; family Poaceae; genus Avena; species Avena eriantha. The sequence goes on from OU342740.1 coordinate 211,303,013, forward strand.
CAAAAATAATAATTTATAAAGTAATTTTTATGGGTAAAATACTCCTAAAAAGGTTCTACCTAGAACTCAAATTTTATAGGAGCTAATGAGCGAAATGAGGTCTCTAAAGTGAAGTTCTCATTTTTTTGAATCCATGGACACCAAGTTTGTATTTTTCATATTTGTGGTTCAAATGTTATTGAATTTCTAAGTTTAACAACTAATTCAAATCTATTCTTTCGAATTTATCAGAGGGATTACACGTGGCCTAATCTTACTGGCCGGTACCGATTCAGCTGGATTGGCAAAATGAGCCATTGGATTTAAATGATAATGAGTGGGTCAGATCGATCGATACCCCTTCAGTAAGTGATCTAATCCTGGCCCTAGGATACAGATCCGATGGATCTCAACGCTTGGCCAAGAACTAGTGGCGCTACCTACTGCGCGCGGCGGCGGTGCGTCGGGAGGGTGGTGCTGCGGTTGTTCTAAAGAGTTAAGGGAAACATGGACCATTACCGAGGGTTGTGAAGGTCGAGGAGGTCTTGGTGGTGGTCATGGTTGAGGAAGCGGCACTCTGGTTCGTCCTTGATTCCTTGCCAGAGTTCTCGCCGAAGTCGGAGCTCGCGTCTTGTGACAGTGGAGTCCTCTTGGGGCTCGAGCAGGCAAAACAAGGTATTAGTGAGGCACGCTAGGTCCTGATAAGATCTTGGTGGCCAAATTAGGGCAGAGGGAAACCGTGTCTCACCGTAATTCGTCGGCAAACGGTGACGGCAGAAATAGCTCCGGTGGTGGCCGTGCCGATGACATGGGGCATGATTAATCAAACGGAGTGGGTTAACAGATGCACCCAAGGATGGTGAAGGTTACATGACAGAAAAGGGCGCGGGGTAGTCGGTTCTCACCAGAATTGTCACCGAAGCTCGTCAGTGGCCGCGGTGGTTCGAGCTCAAATCGAGGAGCCTGGGGGCTCTCTGGTGGCGGGGTTTGAGGGGAAACGGCGAGGTGTGAGTGGGTATTAATAGGCCGAGGTCAGAGTGGAGAATTACTCCGGTAATCACGCGAATTTAATCGAATTGGTTCGACTAGAAATGGCCAGGAGTGGGGCGGGCTCCTCTGTCGTTTGGTTGAAGACGATGAGCTGGCGAGTGGGCAGGTGGGGTCGATGGTGCCAGTAAGTCAGTGCGAAGAGGGGTTGGTGAGAAAAGAAAACCAGCGGGGAGAAGAGAGTGTCGGGTGGACCTTAGTGGGTCGGGGGTGCTGGGCCAAAAAGGGTTTGGCTGAAGCAGATATTTTCCTTATTCTTTTTCTTTTTAGTTTTTTTTCGACAAATGATTTGAACTAGCAAATAAGCTTCAAACTAATTCAAATTTTCACCAGATTTTTAAGAGGTATACCTAGTGTTTAGGAAAATTTAAATACATCAAAACCTCTAATAAAACATTTTGTGTAAATTTAAGTGAAATCACAAAGTCCTACCTTATATATATAGAAGTGGTTTTTATAGGGTTTTTCCTAGGTTTTTATTCTTTGAAAATTTTGTGAAATGCAACACATGCTATGCTGATATGTGTGCAATGATGATGTTTGATTTAATAGAAAATTTGGGATGTTACATTACCTCATCTGGTGCTTTCTTTTTTCAATCTGGATAAGGAAGCTTTTTCTCACCTGACTTACTCTTGTCTTTTACCTTTTTTGTGGCTCAGGTTCTTTCGTTGGTTTCTTTTGTTGTTGCTTATTGCTTTTCTTATTTTCTACTACAACAACGTCATCTTCCTTACTTATTTCATTATATTCTCTTGGATCAACCGTCTCTGCATCAGAGTCATAATGATCCTCATGTGCATCATTGTATCCACCTTGGCTTGATCTTATCTTTTAGTCTCATCTTGAGGATCCACCAACGTTAGGGATGTCAGCGGCGCACCACTTAATCCCGCGTAATACCGTTTATTATTACTCTAGTTTAATAAAATTTGCTTTTTCCAAGAAAAAGAACTAACCAGTTGAATAAACGGGACTTGCGGATGCCATTTAGGTGCCATTTATATCCCTAACCAACGTATCATCTTCTTGGATTACTTCGAACAAGGCTTTTTCCTTGCGCTCTTTTTCAGCTTCGTATTCAAGTGGTCCTAAGGGTCATGTAACTACTGCACCCCTTCTTATGACAACATTAGTAGAAACAGAAATATCTTTATCACCATGAAGAAAAATTGATAACTAGATGCTATTTGTTCACACCGGGTTTCAATCATACTAAGATACTTATGAAATAATTTTATTTCCTGGCATATCTCATCATAATTTTCCATGAGTTCTGCCAAAATCTTTTTATGTTTTTGGAAATGCTTATGGAAGTTATTATGAGATTTTACTTGTCGATGTTTTAATTCTTGAAAAACTTTTCTAGTTTCGTCTTCTTCAATTAAAACTTGTAAAAAATCCTCTTTGTTTTCCTTAGTAAGTTTAGAGGGTATACCTTTTTCTTTCATAGTTTTTCGTACCTCGGGCATAAGATCAGGAGTTATCCGTAGTATCCCTCTTTCCAGCTTAGTGCCAAAATCAGGATTATATAAAGAATCGTTCTTAGCCCTAGTAGACATTAACTCTAAACATTCTTTAATAGTTAGAGTGTTTATTGAAACTCCTGCTGATAAATCAAGCAATTCTCTACATTGAGTATTGAGACCATGGGAAAATAAATGGCAGATTGTTAGTTCAGAATAGCCATGATTAGGAATACTATTGATCATTCCAAAGAATCTTTCCTAGGCTTGTGGGTAGTTTTCTCCCACGTTCTGACTAAAGTTGCCTATGGTCTTTCTTAGTTCAGTTACCTTTTTAAAAGGATTAAACCTGTTTATGAATTTAACAATGCAGTTTCCCAACATTTAACGTAATGGCGAAGGAGAGAGTATAACCAGTCTAGAGCTTTACCTTTAAGAGACCATCGAAATAATTTACGACGAGAAAAGTCTCTCGGCAAACCCTTTGGTCCAAGCGATGTTATCACATTATCGAACTCTCTTATATGTCTTCCTGGGTCTTCATCTTCCCTTCCACTGAAAGCTTTCCCCTGCAAAATTTTAATAATTCCACCATCAAATCAATATTCTCTAACTCTAGGATTAAGGAACTCTATTGGTTGTTTAAGAAATTCAGAACTTGGAGCACTGTACTCCCTGAGAGTTTTCTTAGGTTTCATAGGAGTTGTCTTGTAAATAGACATGATTTGCATAATATCACTCAGGTTTTCAACTTCAACTTTATTTGATCTTAAAAGTTTTTCAAGAATTTCTTCACGCCTCTGAGCAGGCAAGTGCTCAATATAATCCGGCAGGTAGGTCCTACCAGAGCGTGTAGATCCTTTGTCTCTTAAGGAGAACATTTTGTAGTAGCAACATCTGAAATGTCAAAAGACAAACACTTAGCGCTTAGCTCCCCGGCAATGGCACCAGAAAATAGCTTGAAGTCTGCAAGATCACATATCGTTTGTAGCTAGTTTCGAACGTCAAATATCGATCCCACAGGGAGCCCAAAGGTAAGTGTTTATTGGTGAAGTCTCTATCACACCCAAAGTTGTCACAGGTCTTCGAGTGAATTGACAGCAAGTGTTGAAATAAGAATATTTCAAAGTGAGACTTCCTCGTTCACCTGATGGAGAACCAGCTCCCTGACACGCAGACATGTCCTTCCTATGGACAATGCACTTCGACAGATTAAAACATCGAGAAGGAGACAACGCCGGTGTCATCCTAACATCACCAGAAGGTGATAAGATGATGTGTGTTCTATGAATGAAGTTTCGTGCCTCCAACAATGAATCTAAATACAAGGCTCTGCTCCATGGGATGCGGATGGCCAAAGCTTGTGGCACAACACGACTCTAAGCTGGTAGTGGATGAAACCATGAACCAGTGTGATGCCCTGAGCGACAACATGATCGCCTACCGCAACCTCTATGATGCACTCGAAGGAGACTTCGACCGCTACGAACGGTGGCATGTTGGCCACGAGAGCAACTAAGAGGCGGATACACTCACCAACATTGGCTCCACCTATGCCCTGGTGCCACCTGGAGTATTCCTAGAGCAAATATGTGAATTCTCCATCAAGCCAAAGGTTCTAGAACAGCCAACCAGCACATCAAAGGACTCGGGGGCTACGCCACCCGACGAACTCAAAACACTTGAAAATAAGGAACAAGAGATAGGAATGAAGGGCCCATGGAGGTCATGATGATTGAGCCATCCTGGACGCAACCATACATCACATACCTGCTCAGCAAAAGGTTGCTAGATGACTGAATAGATGCTCGACATATAGCGCGACGTTGCAAGGTTTTTTCCATCATTAACGGCAAACTATATAATCGCAGCATCACAGGAGTCCTTCAACGATGCGTCTCTAACAGAGACGAGAGAGCCATCCTCCTCGAGATACACAAAGGCACCTGTACCATCATGATGGAAGCCACGCCCTCGTCGCCAAAGCTCTACGAGCTAGTTTCTACTGGCCAACAGCAATGCACGATGCTAAGGACATCGTCCAGAAGTGCAATGATTGCCAAAGATTTGTGACAAACCGCACGCACCTGGCACAGAGCTTAAGCCAATAGCCGTGGCCTGGCCCTTCGTGCAATGGGGACTCGACCCGTTCGGCAAGATGCAAAAATCTTCACTTGGAGGATACGTCTACCTCCTCGTGGCAATCGACAAGTTCACCAAGTGGATTGAGGCCATGATGGTGACAAACCAGTCAGGGGCCACTTTCGTCAAATTTTTCGAGTCCATCGTCTTTAGATTCAGGGTGCCACACAACATCATCACCGACAACGGAACGAAGTTCACCTCGAACAAATTCTAGGATTTCGGCGAAAAACTGGGAATCAACATTAGCTACGCCTCGGTGGCGCATCCTCAGACCAACGGTCAAGTCGAAAAGGCCAACAGCCTCATCTGAAGTGGCATCAAGAAAAGGCTCCTCAGACCACTCGAAAGAGCTTCTAGGTGCTGGCCTGAGTAGCTACCATCGGTACTATGGAGACTGCGCACAACTCCAAACAGCGCCACAGGGTATAATCCGTTCTTCATGGTACACGGTGCTTAGGCAGTACTACCTGCAGAAGTATGCTACAAAGCCCCAAGGGTCGTAGCATAAAGTGAGGCGGAATCAACTGGCGCACTTGAAGACTCTGTCGACCTTCTCGATGAAGAACATGAAATAGCAGCGGAACAATCCACGATCTACCAGCAAAACCTCCGCAACTACCACAGCCGAAGGCTACGCCCAAGGTCCTTCGACGAAGGAGACCTCGCCTGCGATTGAAGCAACAAGGACACCTCAAGCTCGAGTCCCCTTAGGAGGGACCTTATGTGATTACCAAAGTAATCCCAGGTGGCGCCTACCGCCTTAAATACATACAAAATGTGGAGTTGCATACTCCAACCCCTGGAACGTCATGCAACTGCGTCGTTTCTATCCATAGATGTTTTTATTTAACAAATAAGGGTATTCAACTAGGCTACTTAGCAACACATTGTACCTCTTGATATTCTGCGAATAAATAAAGCGAAGTTCCTCCAACCTCGTGTCTCTAGTTTAATTGCAATTACATTAGTTTGGGGTTGTGCTGCCATGTCTAACTTGTTACACAAGCAACACAGTAACCTGAGTAGCTGACATAGTATTAATCAAACCCTTCATAAACCCAACCCAGCTGTAATGGACCTTATAGGTTGGCAAGGTGCTACGATAAGTATGCGTCAGGCTAACGAAAAGGCACTGCATAGTACAAGCTACTCAAAGAATACACAAGCTAGCAAGATTTACACACACTACGGGTAACAAAAGCTCCCAATCTAAGTATACGAACTTTACAACACCTTTGACATCTCCGTGCAGGCCCAAAACTACTCTATTGACGTAAAAGGAGAACATTGGTGCGCTCCTCGAACAACTCGATGATGTCTTCGGCTGGCTGATCAACCACCCGATAATGGGGCACCATATTCCACGCCATCCCCTTTGGTGGGGGTGGCGGTCCCACAACAACAACAACCAAATCCAAATCGGGTCGATGCAGGCACACAAGCGCCAGTGCACCCTTGGCACCCGCGACTAACTACTGATGCACGCACTCGCGAACTGCGCCGACATCCTTAAACTTCTTCAACAGAGCTAACAAGCTTGACAGCACAGTGTCCAAGGGGAACATTGCCCGAAAGATGTGCTCCAGGCACGACTGCGCCTTCTTCAAATAACGCAGCACTTGCGACACACGATCCTTCAACGTCGCCAACACGACTGCACAACCCCGATCAACCCAAAAGTGCCTGCTAGCTTCTAGATGCTCCTGGGTCAAGCAGTTTAGCTGAATGGTGACTCGGTCTCTCTGTTCCCGTGGAAGGCGAGTACTTACAATTGCAAAGAGCAGTAAAAAGCACAAGGAAAATCTCCGCCACAAGTGGCTAGAAAAGGAGAAGAAGGCAGGGAAACTAACACTTCAATTGCTCATACAGATGAGCCACCTCGCCCAGAAGATATTTCTCACGTTCACTCGCTTTTTTGGCCTTCGACTACCACACATCAGCGCTACCACAGATCATGGGCATCTCTCACTCCAAGTGTTTTATGCGATCATGTAATCGAGACAACAACGAAAATTCCTCAATCTTTGAACATGGTTGCGCCACAGGTTCATCAGTGGGAGATGTGTCAGACGGATCACTCGAAGGACCCTATCCAAGCAGAGGAACAGATGGATAAGACCAACATTCAAAATAACACCAATAATAAAAGCAGTGAGTTTAGCAAGTTTCAAAGGGGGCACCCCACAAGCACAAAGCAGGTCAAAGAAGTCTATAGAAGCTAGAATATTACAAAAGGATGACAAAGGGACAACCTACAGCTACGCATTGGCACTCGAGGGCTTCATCGAGACAGTGGCACCCTTTAACGCTACAACGTTCTCTGTTACAGCCTCTAGTGTCGTGGTCTTTGCCATCTTTGACCGCTTCAGCTCCGTTGAGTACTTTGCGAGTGTCTTATGAGCCGAGGCCCATATTTGTGACAACGAGAAGCAAAGGGAGCAAAAACTAACTTCTAGCCATCTGCAGTAACCGGCATCACCGTGGAGACCTTGCTAGGGTTCAGATTAACACCATGGGCTTGCACCATCGCAAGTCCCATGGTAGCTCCAACCCCCTCTACGTATTCTTCAACTCCATGGGAACGCGTTCGGCGAAGGACTCCACCAATCCTTCAAGATCTTTGATAAGCTCAGCCTTGGGGGCCATCTCCTCTCAAAGACACCCAAGCGTACCCTTGGCCTTTTTAAGGGAATCCTTGACAGAGAGGTTGCGGTCTTTGACTACAGCTATAGCACAGGCCAAAGCATCCTGGTGAGCCAGAGCTTGAGCGTCAAAGCTCACACCAGCGGCATTTGCATAATACATAGATGAGCACAACCAAACAAAGGAAAATGTAGAGCAAAGCAACAACGCAGCATCACACCTGAGAGTGCCTCAGCAACAGAGAGAAGCTGATCCATGAACACCTTCTCCCTGTCGGCTATAGTGGCAAGCATGTCCTCCTCATGCTTATTCGACTCCTGGATGGAGCGTTCAAAGGCTTCGAGTGCCTCGTCACGTTTCTTCTCCATTGCGGCAAGACCCTTCTAGAGGGAATTGACGCGACGAAGGAGCTCATTATTCTCACCTACAAAGGATGATAGAAAAACTCAAGCTTGACAATTTTCTATAAAAACAATAGAGATATACAGAGTATGAGTTCACCTTCGAACGCACGATGCTTGGTCTCCATCAAGGCATGCCGATGGCCCACGGATGTAATCTATTCGGCGAGGTGAATTGATTCCTTCAGGACAGGCTGCAAAAAGAGAAGCATTAGCACCAACCTCATTTCAACTTGCATAGTCAAGGAAACTTACATGATCCTCCAGGGACTCCGAAGTCTCCTTCTACATAGATGTCCGGGCAACTATCTGGTGACCCCGTGTGGGGGGAATCAAAGAATTGGCATCGGAGGTGGTCGCCACCTCGGGAGAGTGCGACCGCTCTGCCACATCCTTATCTTTGGAGTCCGTGACTCTAGTATCCTTCACGAAGCGACAATCATCGGATGACGATGATGCAATTTCGCTACAACAAAAATATACAAAACAACTTCAGAGCAAAAGATTTCAGGACATAAGGTCAAACTAGAAGAAGTACAAAACTTACTAGTCGAAGTCTTCGAGGTCAAAAGAGTCCTCAGATGCCTCCTTCTGTGTCCTCAGCTTCTTCCGTGGAGGAGAAGCCAAGCACCACGTGAATTGGATCCTCCACCTCAGTCGAAGGACCAACCGACGTTGCCAGCAAAGAAGCGTCCAAGTCCTCGCTTCAGGAGCGTTTACGAGTTCCGTTCTCACTGGACTCGGGGGCTTCCTTCTCGTCAGCAACAAGGACGGTGGAGCCCGACTCATCGTCCTCCTCCACTTTGCAGGGGATTACTCCCTCCGGCTGGTGAGGCAAAACAGTGGCCACTTTCCAGTCCTAGCATAATAGCCAGCGTCAGTATAAGGAAATCCTAGAAGGCAATTGAAAAACAAGAACAAACAAAGAAAGAAAACTACCTCGGGCGGAGGGTGACTCGCACAGAACGGAGGCACGGCTGAGTCACCAGGGAGTTTCTCCTTGGCTATGAACTTGGTCAGCATCTGAAACCTCCTGTCTACTTCACCCGAAGAAAAAATTTCCCGGGAGATGCGGGTGACGTCTTTAACACCGGTCCAACAGGACATCGGATGCGCCCTAGCGTGTAGCGGCTGCACTCGACGACACATCCAGGTGTGAATGAGGTATGCATCGCCCACTTCCTTCCCTCAGATGAGTTGAAGGTCGCAGACCCGCTTGTACAAAACCTCTGTTTCTTCGGCTTCGCCAGGCATCACTGTGTTCTTCCACGACCTCCTCCTTTTGCAATCCACCATTGGATCAAAAGGTGCGAGCCTGAAGAGTTCGTCGTCGGCTTCCTGGTCGCGGATGTTGGACATTGGGGTCCACATGGATCCCGCAGCCTCCTATATTATAGACTACCGACCTGGAGCCCGACTGCCACTTCAATTTGAAGAGCTTTTTGAAAATACCAAAGTGTGGCTCGATTCTGAGCTAGCACTCGGAAAGTGTGATGTAGCAGGCAATGTGGAGAATGGAATTGGGAGTCAGCTGACGAAGCTGGAGCCTGTAGAAGCAGAGTAACCCTCACACAAACTTGTGGAGGGGGAGAGAGAGGCCCCGAATGACAAAAGCATGAAACATCACCTGAAATCCAGAAGGGGGATCGGGGATTACCTCGTCGCAAGGCATTTGGCAGTCAGCTCCATTGGCCGCAAGACTGCCATCCTGGTGCCAGTTGAAGAGCTCTGACTCCTTTATGGCAGACCGCCGCCACGATCCATTATTGACGTGCATACCCACGCCGTTCTTCTTGCATGTTGTAGCAGCAGCACCAGCACCAGAGACCGTAGCAGCAGTGCCCTTCTTCTTGGCTGCAATAGTGGCGGATGCAGATCCAGCGGCTGAAGCTCCTTTCTTCTTCCCCATATTTCGCTTGCGGTAGGAGCGCAGAAAGTAGCTCGAGACGGTTTTGAGGCCATCCAGCGCAACAATGGAGGCGCGAGCAATGGAAAAGCAGTGGGAAGCAATGGAGGCAGGGCGCAAGGGAGAATATGAATTGTGGGGAAAATTACCGCACAAAGATCCCTACTTAACCTCAGCACAGATGCAATCCAATGGCCAGAAGCGCACCAACCAGATGCGTGGCACAAATCAAGGTGGACGCGTGGTGATGCGAACGGTGAACCGTTGCCCCACTTTTCCCATTACGCGCAAGAATCAAGGAGACACACTTAACACCGAAGATTATGCATTCCTGGTTAAATCCAAGTCAGAAATGGGGTCCCACCTTCATCACGTCCAATCAAAACCGCTCACGTGGGCAAATGAGGTCATCGCATTGTCAGCACTGACGTCATACACTCTAGCAGGAGCATCTTTCGACTAATCTAGTCCTCACTCAACTCTACGACTCGACTAAGAGCTCGAGGGCTATTCCTAACAGGAGAGCTAGCCACGCACCCAAAAACTTCATGGACATGGAAACATTTCGACAAGGTAATTGCACTTAAACCCCTCACTCGAATCAACGATTCGATTGTGGACTCGGGGGCTACTCCCATAGGGAGCACTAAAAGCATACTCGGTTGAAACAAGCAAAATACAATAGCAGTCGAAAACATTTATAGTCCCCACTCGATTCTACAACTCGAATAGGCACTCAGGGCTACTCCTATAGGGAGCGCTGGCTGCGCACCCTATGATTTTATTTTACTAAATGTGTGTTGGCTACGTCCACACTCGAAAGCAATGGCGACTCCGCCTCATATTTTACCTGCACGGAGACTATGTCTCCTAGGCCACCCGAATCATCTCCGTGATGATAAAATTCGGATGCCACTCTCACAGCGTGAAGATAAGAACTGAAAAAAGCCTGGAAATGCACCTGCTACACTTTACCAAAAATAATCCGTACCTGTAGGTATGATGAAATAAGCCTTGACGGACACGTCGAGTGCTCACACTTATATACTAGAATTCGATTATGTAAGACCTCTGTGGCATGAGTTGAATTACGCCAGCACTTTTCCGAATTCGTGTCCGGGGACTCGAGTTTGAGTAGATTGCGTTGTTTTTCCCTAAGGTAGTTAAATGATCCCAATACATCGGATGGATCAGGCACGTATATCGACAATCCCTATGACATAAATTAAAGCACCCAAAAACATGTTCGTCTATGCACTCGAAGGCTTCATAATATCCACTCAAATCTATGACTCAACCCGGGGGATACTGATGTAGGCATACCCTATAGGTACTCGTTATCAGCATATATGGTCCAGCCCAAAAGAAGCCCACGACATTGCTAAGGCCTAGTCGAGATTTGGGTGGCCTGGGAGACTTCGACTCCTTATAGAACATGGCAAAGTATGACATAGAAGTTAAAAGGGAAAACCCTAATATGTAACCGACTTGGCTTACCATCCCGAGAACTAGCCTATCTATATAAAGGGTGGGAGGGGGCAGCAAGGAGGATATTCGCAACCATAGTTTCCACGCCATCGCCAGATTGCATCTGCGCACACCTGTAACTTTCGAATCCTTGATATTTTCAAGAGCTGACAAGCAGGAGTAGGGTCCTCTACGAGGCCTGAACCTGGGTAAACCTCATGTCACCTGTGTGCTTGTTTTCTACCCGATCGATGCCTCTAGTGCTCCCTACTTCCGTGAACCTAAGTCCATCAACGATGGGCATTGATGAGTTAACTCCTCGTCAACTCCAGAACACTAATCAAACTATAGCAGATCAAGAAATCCAAAATATATGGTTGTAATAAAAGTAAACTAATAATAGCAGAACAAGAACTCTAAGATATAGCAGATCATGAACTCCTGAACCCTAATCAAATTGTAATAGATCAAGAACTCGAAAAACCCTACTCAAGAACTATGCAAATAAGCAAGAGGGGAACCTAGTACTCAAAAGATAGTTGTGCTCTCCTTCATGGTGGTGCCGGTGAGGGGATCTCACCGAAAAAGCTTCTTCTTCAGCTACGGCGGTGGTGCTGTGGAACCCTAAGTGAGAAAGGGAAAAGTGAGCGCAATGGCCAAGATGGGTGGTTTATAGTGTTACACATTTTGCATAAGTCCCTTTGTTTGGACCGTTCCATTTTATGTCCTTCCACCTCGTCTCCGTAGTTATCCTATTTTGCATTTACATCCCTCTAGTTATTTTGAGTTCATTTATTCATCCTTCCACCTGGACTACATCACAAAAATCCTCCCCATGTATCCTCTCCTAGTATAAGATAGTATCTCCACCGTGGGTGCTATGGATTCACTCTCATTTCTCACTACGTGTTCTCTGTGCCATCACACAAATGGATCCTCTCCTACGTGTCGTCACACCAATGGATCCTAACCACCATCGTAGAAATCGGAGCATTCCCTCCGCACCAGCCACAGAAGCTTCTCCCCCATATCATCCATCTCCTTCGCATTAGAAATCAAAGACTACCAGGTTACGCCTCCATTTCTCCCTTCCGTTCATCCGTTTATTCTCAAGAATTTGTAGATCTTCTAGGGTTCTTGTAGATCTTTTAGGGTTCTTGTAAATCTACCAGGGTTCATGTTTGGTTCTTGTTGATTTCTCTCTATTGTCGAATATCTTCTATGGTTCTCTGTGGGCCCCCATGTGTGGTTTTGGTAATTAAGGACAATCTCTATGGACTAATGTTTGCATTGAGTTGCACTTGTAGGATTTGTCCATTGGCCTCGCTTGGACCATGTGTTGGATTCAAGGTGGAATAAATGAAGAAGAAGAAGAATTTTCCAAGGGCCTTGGGCCTTTTGGAGTCATATGAAGTTTGGAAAATTGTTCTGCAAGATCAAGATGCACCATCTCTAGAAGATCTCATGCTTGAACCCTGCCATTCTCGGTGGTGATGGATCGATGAAGACAAGGTCAAATAAGAGGCTTCCCCATGGTGTATGGGGGAGCATATGTCAAGTATGTATCAAGCGAGTGCATGCAAGGGAAATCAAGAAAGGTTTCTATCTTGAGAAGGACAAGATTGTCTACATCGTACTCAAGTGGTTTGCTCAAGGAAAAGGTATAATCTTGATAGGTTTTCCCTTTTACCGGTCTCATGTTGGTAGTTGGGAGACCGGGTTTAGGATAGATAATCGTACTATCAAGAGGGGACCTCGAGTGAGTAACTCGATCATATCTTTCGAAGATAGGTCAAACCATTGCATTCTTAGCATCATCTTTCTTGGTTGTTTGTTGGATCTTTTCCATGGTTGGTAATAGAGCTTGTGGTAATATTCATAACAAGCTCTAGTTCATGTATTTCCCCTTTATACCCTATTGCGGTTTTTGATCTTGGAGGTTTTCCAGATCCTCACCAAGTGAGGTATCTCACATTATAATACTTGATACATCCTCACTTGGTGGTATCCAATATTTGATGATTTTCCTAGGGTTCTTGTAGATCTCCTAGGGTTCATGTAAGGATTATTGATGATTTCATTTTGGTTCTTGACATTTTGCTAAAGTTCTACACTATTTCCTATTGTAGAAATGTGTGGTTCTTATTAGTGTTAGGGTTCATCTAGGGCTTTTGATTATTTCCTATCGGTCGGTGTTCCTCTCTGTAATTAGTATCTAGTTGAACTAAGGTTATTCTGTGTAATTAGTATCCAGTTGAACTAAGATGTATTCTATCAGTGTTCCTCTCTGTAATTATTCAAGAAATGTAAGGTTCTTGACATTTTCTCACCTAAACTTCATTGTTCCTCTCTATTAGTGTTAACTGTCATTGTAGTATTCAGTCATTTAAGTTGGTGTTATTCCTCTAACTAGCATTATGATTGATTTACTTGATTTTTACTTTGATTACTTCACGGATGAATGTGATGACTACAGTGACCAAGATGACGAGGGAGATGAGAGGCTCATGATCACAACTAGAGGTGTGTTTCTCACCTAGCTTTGTGTGATTAGGCTATCTTTTTGTCATTGACCAAGCTTTGTGGGACTAACACATGTTGTTTGGCATTTTTAGGACCTGTACATGCAGGATTTGATACATTTGATACAAATTACATCTTTTGGAAAATTGGTTGAGATGAATTTCCACCAAGTAATGCAGCTTAGAACCTATGTGGAAGAGTTAGCAAGACCTACACTTAAGGTTTATGTTAGCATAATTACATCAACTAATGTCATTCATGTGGATGGGAGAATGGTAGGTCTATATGCCTTCAACTACATTTATGATTCCCATTCAAAATTTTATCTTTATGTATTGTAGGATAGTACAAAATATTTTGTTAGATGTTCATACAATTTATCTTACAAATTCTATGAATTCACCCAAGAGTTCACAAGAAAGTACCTGATGTAGTTCCTAATGGAGAAACACATCATGAGGCACTATATTCAAGCCAGGTCTCAATTAGGTAGTGTAGGTGTGAAGCACAAGTTGGGATCTCCCATCATGTACCACGGGATGAATCTTCAGGCTAATGGCAAGACCCACATCATCCCTCCAAGTTGAGAAAAGGTGCTAGAAGCATTTAATCTGAAGGAAGGGGATGTTTACATGTTTAGTTTCATAGATGAGAGGAATCCCCCACCAAGACTAAGGGATCAATGGTTCTTTCTAAAGCTAGAGATACTTAAGCTTGAAGAATACTACTCTATCTTAATAAAAATATTATTACTAATTATTTAAGGATATATATTTGAATATATCTTAATATATCTATGAGTAACTCTGCAGGGCTAGCCCCCTGAGTTTGATAAAAGGAGAATGATTACTATTGGAGGTATGATTCTTACCTACAAATGATTACTGTTAGAAATTGTACTCAATTTAAGAGAGTGCTTTGGGTGATGATAACGGAGTTCTTTATTTTTCATGTAGGACCTGGTTATGTTGACAAAGAATCATTTGATAATGAATGCATATTTGCAAACAAGGTAGAATTGACATCCAATCAAATCATGCAATTGAGAAACTCTATAGAGGAGTTACCAGGACTGGAAATTAAGAAGTATGTTTGGATATTGATAGAAAGTAATACCATAGCTAGCTTTGAACATGTGCACTAGAGACATAGAGAGGGAAGAATGGTTATTAGTATTGTTTTGTAAAACATAGCTTTCTTTGATTGTGACATCCCACTTTAGTAACACTAACTATGTGTCCAAAGTGGAAAATTATGAGGAACAAAAACTTTTTCTTGCTTAGTGCTCAAACAATTGTTTGCTTGTTTTACTCATGTTTCTGAATGAGTAGTAGTTAAGATACATCCCTAGATCACTTTCAATTGACAAAATCTAAGATGTGTTTTGGCTTATTTTACATATTCTCAAATGTTCTGGCATTTCAAAACAGGAGCCAAGATGCTTTTGTAACCAAATGTTTTAATACCTTATATTGCCAAAACTATGGGGATCTATATGATATCATATCCTTATGTTTTCAAAATAGAACTTCCAAATGATCTTAACTCCAGTCTTCCCAAAACCAATTATAGAACCTTTGATTCCCACTCTTGGTAGAAGTACCAAGGAACTCTTACCTTATTCAAAACTCCAACCCTTTCAGTTACCTATCTATACCTCAAGCTAGACTTGATGTTGTAGTCTTGAGGTGCTTAGATAATTTTCCTTGATATGTCTGTTAAGATGAATTGTGTTGATCTGTTGTCTAAATTGCTTGATTAGAAGATAGTACGAGCTACCCCAGGCATAGTTTAAAAAACCAGACCGGTGAGTGAACTGATGAGGTCGGTTCGGCGGTTCATAGGTTGGACTACTAGTTCGATTGCCGGTTTAATTGCTACAAAAGATATATTTTATATGGTAATATGGTAGGTAATATATGTCATATAGAAATAATTCTGTACAATGGACAACAAGTTCAGTTTGGCGAGGTGATTATTGGCCAACTTTTGTCTCATTGGCCCTCAAACCCAACATCGCATATTCGAATCCCACCCCCCATCTTTAATTTTTCTCAACCATGCCTTCAGTTAGTTCGATCGTCCGGTTTATACCCCAATTAATTACCCGGTTCATGAGAAAACCGCTCGGTTCAACCGGTTAACCCGTTCCGGTGGTGGGTCAGTCTAATGTTCTTAAGGAACCACTGAGGCTGCTGGTTCCAGTTTTTTCCAGTTCAACCGGCGTTCTGGTCTGTTTTTTAAAATTATGACCCTAGGAGATCCCCTTTGATAAACACCTTAACCAAAAATCCACCCTCAAACCCAAGGTGTTTGATGAAATCTATTTCTTCTCAAACCCTTGAGTTGGAAAGATCCTCAACACCTCCCCTCCAATCCTTCATCTTAAACCACTTTGGTCAAGCAAGATAAGGATAATTGTAACCAAATCACATCTCATCCTACTCTATGGAGAACTGGCCTAGGTATGATTACCCGAGTCCTTATGGTTAGCTAGCCTGGTAACATAAAGGCTCACATCCCACAAAGCCCAAGAAGAATTAAGGAAGGCCTAGGAAGCATCTGACGAAAGGCCTAGCTTGCTAGATAATAAAAGAATAGTAACCTACATTGTATTAGTGTTGTAATTGTAAGATTGTATCCTCTCCATATATGGCCTCGGGACCCAGCCTATTATATATTGGCTGGGAGGAGCCAACGGAGAGGCACCGAAAAAAGCCTTGAGCGATCTGTAATCGATTTGACCATAATAAATCAAACGACTTTGACTCCCTTGTTTGTCTAATCAGCCAACGAAATCCTTGCGTTCTCTTTTCCATGAAACCGTAAGTCCATAACCATGAGCATTGCCAAGGTTACCCCTCATCAATTGGCACCGTCAGTGAGAAATCTAGATGCAGGAGCCATGGATTCGGTGTCCCCATCTCCATCAAGCAACAATCCAATGGTAGTCGCACCACCCCCGCCCACCCCTATCTCGGTTCCCATTGACTTCAACCACGGATCCAATCTCATGATCAGAAATTTCCACTTTTGCACGGAGGAACCGAAGAATCTGCCCTGTCTGCCCTGATTTTACCGGGTCTGTCGGCTCCAACAGAAGCACCCATGGTTGTTGTTTGGGGGATACCCCTGGGTAGGGTCACGCCGGGGTATAGAGGCCGAGTTAGCCGAGGTATGGCAAGGACAAAGCGAGACCTGGCCAAGTCACCTCAAGGCAAGCCGACTTACGGAGTAACCTGGCCTGGAGGATGTCCGCCTAACCGCGTCCCGGCCGACGTATATCGTACATCGGCAGGCTCTTTATAACTTGTCTGCAGGTACCCACGTAACCAGGCCTGAGCCGGGTTATACCAGGCTTACAAGAGAAGGAAGGTATCCCGCTAGTCAAAAGGTGGTCTCTGTGCGTTGGAGTGTGAGCGGAGCAGACAGTGGGAGGGACCAGCAGGGCGTGCCCGACAAAGGTGACGTAGCCTATGTAGGTTGACACTGACGCCGCAGAGGGTTACATAGCCTCTGCATGGCTTACGAAGGGAAAAAGAGACCCGGTCGGTTTGCTATTTTGGAAGAGGCATATTCCCAGGAATATGCCTCCATGTATGCCCTAACTGGAAACCTAGCCTCCCCTTTATAAGGAGTGCTAGGGCCTCTATAGAAGAGGTTGGCTGGTGGGCGAGTGGATTGTTCATGGGGTGGAAGTAGTGGTGAGAGTAAGAGAGCTTCTTCTTCCTCCTCCTCTCCCCAACATGGCTCAATGAGCATCTGTAAACTTAGTGAACTTGGAGAATACAAAGCATCTGTGTGTGAAATCATTACACTATCCCTCCCTGGATTCCTCTAGTGCATATTGGCCCCACCTTTAGCCTATGCATGGGACCTGCCGTGACACTACCACGACAGTTGGCGCCCACCGTGGGGCCAGTGGCGCTAGTAGGAGTGAAGATCCGGACGGGAAGCATCATCGGCACCGGCGAGCGCATCGTCTCTAGGCTCGTTCAGCGCTTTGGAGCACTGGACTACGCCAGCGACAATGTGGGGAGCTTCGGCAGGCGACCTCCACCGCGCAATGGCCTCTTCGTCAAGCTTGGAGCACACACGATCTACGTCGGCATCGATATGTCTTGCGTTCACCTGCAACACGTTGTCGAGGGAGGCGAGCCACGCCTTAGCACGGCTCATGGTGCGCGTATCACTCGCTCCCCTGACCGTGCTGAGGTGATGATGACAGTGCCTGACACTGGCGCGAGCAAGACCCATCACCAGATCTGGAGGTAACACCCAAGGCGCCTAGGAAAAGTAGAGGTCCTCCACTAGAGAGGCCAGAGAATGTGCTGCAACAGGCAATAGATAGCTTGGCAAGCCCCATAGCACCTGTGGTAGATCTGGCTTGGGCACAAGCCGAGTTAGAGGAAACTAGGAAAAAAATACTAGAGGGTGCGAAAAAGATAGCCACGGCTCAGCAGTCGTTGAACATGACACTGTGCGAGTACGCAAAAGAAAATAAGGTAGATGCTGTATAAGTAAAAGGGAGAAACCTCATCAGTGAGATGAACAAAGAAGGTGAGACTAGAGTTGAGGAATCAGAGAACCTTTTGTCCATGGGGCTGCCGAAGTACAGCACCCCGGCAAAGAACCTCAGGGCAGCAGATGCGGTTACATCCGAATTAGAAGGTTTGACGGGTGAAGCCCGGCAAAGACAGTAGGAGAGGGTCAACGAGTTAGTTCGGATCGCTAACAGACATAATGAGGAGTTGCTCAGGGCTAACCCGGCAAGGCCCGGAGCGTCCAAGGTCGTTTATTCGGCAGTGGGTAATCCCAAGAAATCCGCTGGGGCTACATCATCTCCTCATGATGGCCTTAGAAGAGAGGAAGTGGTAACTTCAGCAAGGAGAAACAAACAGATAGTCCCGTATGTCCCGGCAAGGGCATGGAAAGGAATGGCAGTGCAAGGAAATGAGGATCGATAAAGTGTCAGCCAAGGTAAAGCTGGCCGAGATAACCACGACCAAGGCAATGCCAGTCAGAGAAACAATGGAAACGGCAATGCCGGACAGCGTAACTCAGCGGGTGTAGGGCAAAACCTACCTCGGCAACAGTAGGAGCAGAGTATACCTCAGCAAGAGCAAAGTGTCGGCCAAGGTATGCGATAGAAATGTGCTCAACGAGAGCAAGACAGATAAAACGACGGTGATTCGGAAATGGTGAATGCAGGATACCATAGGCCGGATCATCATGTGATAGGGTCAAGATTGGGAAGTAGGAACTTCTTACCGGGTGACGCTAGGCTAAAGCTGGATCGGCTCTATAGGTCGAAGCAAATTGAGGGGCAAGGTCCTCTAGGTCCAGCGTGCTTTGGACCCCGGATCATGAAAGAGCCTTCGGTACCTAACTTCCAGTTACCCAGAGGCACGAAAACATATGACGGCAGCACTAAGCCGGAGGATTGGTTAATCAACTATGCAACGGTAGTGAAAATTGCAACAGGCAATCTGAGATGGGCAGTGAGATACGTACCTCAGATGTTGGAGGGGCTAGCAAGGGTATGGCTAAACAATTTGCCACCCTAAAGTATCAATTGCTGGCTGGATTTCGAGGAAATGTTCATCAGCAACTTCTCAAGCACATATCAGAGGCCGAACAAGCCACAGACCCTAGCAATGTGCAAGCAGAGACCAAATGAGACAGACCGAGAGTTCCTAACTCGTTGGTGCAATGTGAGAAACTCATGTGAAGGCGTGATTGAGTCACATGCCATAGCTTGGTTTGCACAAGGGTGTAGATACGCAAGCATGTTATGGCAAAGGTACAAAGGGATATGCCAACTACGCTGGCAGAAACAATCCAGGTTGCTGATTTGTATGCATTAGGTGATCCGACTCAACCCCGGCTTGTGTCAAACGAGTCAAATGAGGAGTAGTACCAGCGATACGGAGCCAGATCATCCCGGAGAAATGACTACCGGAGTAAGAGAAGAGATGATATACCAGATTACAGGTACAGTTCACAACAAGTTGCTGCTGTATACCAAGATCAACCCGGAGCGAGGAGTAATCGGCGTCAGAAAACTGGAGGGCAGCAGTGGACTCCAAGAAATTATGGCAAGAAAACTTGGACGCCGGAGCAAAAGAAACAGTGGAAAGAAAAGAAAGACCGGTCAAGATATACGTATGAGGCAATGCTGGATCAGCCCTGCAAGTTTCACACGCCAAATCCGAGTAACCCGGCGGGTCATACAACTCGGCAGTGTGAGTGGATGAGGAAGATATAGCAAAGTGGCCTGGGGAATGCTCAGGTACCTCGGTATCAACTACTATCCGGAGCAAATACGCAACAGTTAATATCGCCACCACCTCCGCCGATGTATGAGAACCATGAGAGAAGGGATGCTGTGCATTAGTTGGAAAACCAACATCAACCAGATCAAAGGTACACCTGCAATGAGGGGAGAAATGAATACAGGGAGCATCACGAGAGTTACTGTGTGTTTACCACGGAGGAAACGAATAGAAAGAGCTTGCAACGATGACATATGGAGGTGAATGCGGTTATGCTGGCAGTGACGAGGTATATGCCTTGGTCTGACCAGGAAATTACCTGGAGTATCAAGGACCATCCTAGGATCATACTGAGTCCTGGTTCGTCTACACTAGTGCTGGACCCAACATTCATTGGGCCAACTATCAATGTGAGGTTCTCCAAGGTGCTGATTGACAATGGCAGCAACATCAATCATGTACATGGATACAATGCGCAAGTTGGGTATCTTGGAGAACATGCTCCAAGCTACAAGGACAACTTTCCATGGCATTGTGCCCGGTATCTCCTGTGAACCCATTGGCAAAGTCCGGGTTGACGTGCTATTCGACACTAGAGATAACTGTCAAACTGAGAATTTCGAGTTTGAGGTTGTGAACTTAGAAAGCGCATATCATGCGCTACTCGGCAGGCCAACCCTGAAAAAATTCATGACAAGTACTCACATCAGTTACCTGAAGATGAAGTTGCCTGGGCCAAATGGAGTAATTACTATAGCTAGGGATTTCTGACGTTCCATTGAGTGTGCGTCAGCCGGGTCTAACCTGGCTGAATCACTCGTGATTGCACAAGAAAAAAGAAAGATCCAGGAAGTAGCAGCATTGGCTCAATCCACGCAGCAGTATATGCCGGCGCTGAGTAACCCGCGTGGAAGCGTCTCATTTCAGGCAACAAAGGATACAAATAAAGTGCCCGTTGATGATCTATTCCCAGAGCGCACCATAACAATTGCTGACGGGTTAACTGAGAAATGGGAAAGTGAGCTCGTCAACTTTCTCCGTGAGAATTGGGATATCTTTGCTTGTTCCACACAGGACTTGCATGGTGTTCCGAGGGAGTTGGTCGAGCACTCTTTGAATGTGAGACCTAGAGCAAAGCCGGTGAAGCAACCTCTCCGCCACTTCGCCGAAGATAGGAGAAAAGTCATCGGCGATGAGATAGCTCGGCTCCTCGTAGCCGGGTTCATCATGGAAGTACTTTACCCGGATTGGCTTCCAATCCGTTGCTTGTGGAAAAGAAGAAATACGATCCGAATGTGGCAGTAGTTTGGCGTATGTGCATCAATTACACGAACCTGAATAAGGCGTGCCCAAAAGATCCATTCCCACTACCAAGGATAGATCAGGTCATAGATTCAACTGCTGGGTGTGAATTTTTGTCATTCATAGATGTATATTTTGGTTTCCACCAGATACCTCTGAATCCGGATGTTCAAATAAAGACTGCGTTTATCACCCCGTACAGGGCTTATTGCTATCGCACTGTGAATTTTGGTTTACGTAATGCAGGGGCAAAGTATCAAAGATGTATGCAAAAATTCTTACACGATCAAATTGGTCGAAATGTGCTGGTGTATGTTGATGATGTGGTTATAAAAACCAAGGAAAGCAAAAAGCTCCTTGAAGATATCCAACAAACATTCGCGAACCTAAGGAGGTCCCAAATGAAGCTTAACCCGGAGAACTGTACCTTTAGTGTCCCGGCCGGAAAATTATTCGGATTTCTTGTCTCTAGCCAAGGTATCGAAGCTAACCCAACTAAAATCCGAGCCATAGAATGAATGGAATTGCCGAAGTTCCTTAACAATGTCCAGAAGTTCACTGGTTGCCTGGCATCCTTAAGTCGGTTTGTATGTCGATTGGGAGAAAAGGCATTGGCTCTCTATCAGCTAATAAAAAACGGACAAGTTCATATGGACGTCGCAGGCCAATGAAGCCTTCATTGAGTTAAAGAAGATGTTAGCCACTGCATCGGTGTTAGCCTCTCCACTCTCAAAAGAGCCAATGTTGCTCTACATAGCCGCAACCAACCGAGTTGTAAGTGTACTAATAGTGGTAGAGCACGACGAAGAGGGTAAGTCGGTGCAAAGGCCAGTCTATTACCTGAGCGAGGTATTATCAGCGTCAAAGCAAAACTATCCTCACTATCAAAAGATGGCATATGGTGTGTACATGGCAGCTAAGAAGCTGAAGAACTATTTTGAAGAGCACCCCATCAAAGTGATATGTGAAGCCCCCATATATGAGATAATAAGCAACAAGGATGCAAGCGACCGGATTGCAAAATGGGCAATTGAGCTAGCCTAGTATGCTCCACAATTTGACAGAAGAGATGCGATCAAGTCTCAAGCAGTGGCCAACTTTTTCGTAGATTGGGCCGAGATGCAATATGAGCCACCGTTGCCAGATCCGAATTATTGGAGAATGCATTTTGACGGACCAAAGACGAAAACCGGGTTAGGCGCCGGAGTTGTGCTTACCTCTCCCAAGTAAGACTAGCTGAAGTATGTGCTGCAGATCCACTTCACAGCATCAAAGAATGTTGCAGAATATGAAGCGCTTGTGCATGGACTCAAAGTAGCAAAAGAAATTGGAATACGTCGGATCCAGTGCTTCGGTGACTCGGATTTGGTGGTTCGGCAAGTCTCAGGGCAATGGGATGCTTTGGATGCAAACATGGCATTATACAGATTTCATGTGCAGAAGATATCAGGATACTTCGAGGGATGTGAGTTTCACCATGTACCTCGGCTGGAAAATGAGGCTGCCGACGTATTGTCAAAGCTCGGATCAACCCGGCAAGCGATCCCCCTGGGTGTAGCACTAGAGCACCTCAGAAATCCATCTATCAGGCCATCCCCAAAATCCGAGTCAATCTATATCCCGGCCAATCTGGAGTCTTAAGCTGTGTCCATGGACGTTGATATAGGAAGTGGTTTAGCAAACCCGGGGACTGCTTCGCAAAACATAGGGACTGCGCAGCGTGACCCGGCAGAGGTTATGTCGGTGGATCGAATGGAAATTGATGAGGATGTGTTTCCGGTGCAAGCTATTCCAGACTGGGCACTACCCATATTCCAGTTCCTGGAGGATGCAACTGTGCCCAATGAAGAAGTGCTTTCAAGGAAAATTCAGAGGAGGGCGAAGGCATACACGATTATCAATGCCGAACTATACAAGAGGAGTGTCACAAATTTCCTGCAACGGTGTGTTGACCCGGAAGAAGGGCTTGACATCCTCTGAGATATACATCAAGGGGAATGTGGGCATCGCGCCTCATCCAGAGCCTTAGTGGCAAAAGCTTTCCGGCATGGATTTTACTGGCCAAGTGCCTTGGAGCAAGTAGAGGATCTAGTAAGAAAATGCAATGCTTGTCAGAGGTATGCTACCAAGACACACATGCCAATGTCGGATCTCAAGACCATACCAATTACCTGGACATTTGCCGTATGTTGTTTGGATATGGTTGGCCCATTCAAGCCGACAAAAGGAAACATGACCCATATCTTGGTTATGGTTGACAAGTTTACAAAATGGATTGAAGTAAAGCCAATAAGAAAGTGTGATGGAGCTACAACCATGTCATTCCTCAAAAATATCATTCTGAGATATGGTTATCCCCATAGTATCATAACGGATAAAACACCAATTTTGCTGAAGGAGCATTTGTGCGATTCTACCGGGATAAGACGATCTGGCTAGATGTTGCCTCAGTAGCCCACCCCGCATTGAACGGACAAGTGGAAAGATTGAACGGATTAGTATTATCCGGGATAAACCCCCGCTCATTGAGTCGCTGCAAAGATCAGCGGGCTGCTGGATAGAAGAACTACCAGCGGTACTGTGAAGTTTAAGAACAACTTCGAATCGATCAACAGGCTATACGCCATTTTTCTGGTGTATGGGGCAGAAGCTGTATTACCAGCCGACATAGAGCATGATTTGCCTAGGGTCACCCAGTACACAGAAGCCGAAGTGCGAGAAGCCCGACAAAATGATGTTGATCTGCTGGAAGAAGCGGGAGAATTGGCATTGTCCAGATCCGCCATATATCAGCAAAATCTCCGACGCTATCATAGCCGAAAGGTAAACCCCCGAGTCTTCCGGGAAGGTGATCTGGTAATCCGGCTGGTGCAACGTACTGCTGGCATGCATAAGTTATCCCCCCCATGGGAAGGATCATTCATTGTCAGCAAAGCATTGCATAATGACTCTTATTATCTCATTGATGCACAACCATAGGAGAAGAACAAGGCGGACAGGTCTGGCGAGGAATCTAAGCGTCCATAGAATGTAGCCCTACTTCGTCCGTTCTACACTTAACAGAGAAGTGTGTGTATCCGAGTTTCTCATTTCTCAGTATGTATGCCGGCAATGAGTTTATCAATGAAATCTTGGCACCTCGAGCAGTAACTCGGGGACTTCCTTAGTAATATTTGTTGTTCTATGTGTTTGTTATTTATTTCTATGTCGGTTGCCTTATGTTGCTTCTTCCTAAGTCGGATTAGTAATGTGTGAGCACCAAAAACTCAACTCTTCGACTTGCTGATGTCCAAAAAGAATTGGCTTTATGGCAACCAAGAGAACAAGTTTGGAATTGCGTAGCAGACGAAAAACGACTAAGGAAAAGAACGTAATTGAGCCGACATTTATTATTCGGACTAACCTTAGGTTTACTTTACTTTTACTATGCTAGATTACCTTGAGCTAATCCTAAAGTTTCCAAGTATTGTTAAGTCAACTTTTTTAAACTCGGACCCGTAAGTCACAAACCCGAATCAAGGTAGACGCGAGCCGAGCCATGAAATTGGAGAAACAAGAAAATGAAACTCGGGGACTACACCCAAGATAATCCGATGTGAATAAGTTAGTAGAAAAATATAATCAGTATGATTGATACATCTGCACACGGCATACCGGGGATCTAATAAATTTCAAAGTGTTTTTGGTGCTCAAGGAGCAGCAGCAGGAGGGGTTAACTCGGCGCGAGCGGGTCAAGCTGCGGCTTTAGCCTTGTTGTCTGGATCAGCTTCAGCCTCGTCGTCATCTTTGTTCTCTTTGAGATATGAGGCTTCATCCTCTTCCTCGCCATCCGAACCATCTTCGACATATTCGTCGTCAACGATGCCGAGGAAGCTTGGTCCTTCATTCCATTGATGAACAGGGGAAACTGGATAAGGTTGTGGTCACAAGCCTTGCACCGAGAAACCCATTCGGGATCATTCGACCACCTAGACCCGGTGCGCAAGCGCTCGAGAACCTTCAAATCCAGCTTTTCATACCAAGTGAACACGAAATGGAGGATAGTATCAGCTCCGGCATGCGCAGTAGATTCTCTCCAGAGGTCGAGTTGGGTCTCGCAATCCATCAACCTGTTGATCAAAGCAGTGGATCCCTCCGGAGGATCCTCACCAGGCCAAAGTGCACGGAAGATCTGGACGGCTTAATGCAAGATACTCGAACCATGGTTCTTTACAATTTCTATTTGGGAGGATAGGCTGACCAGGAGGTCCTCCATGTCATAAGGAATGGGTTCAGAGCCAGGACTAGTTGGGGTACCCCTCTGCCGGTGGAACTTCGCAATAGCAGTAGCCGCAATGGCATCGCCCTCTAGGAATTTGCCTGAAAACAAAACAAGTGAAATAGGTAAAGGAGTTTAACCCGGAGAAATACACGTCGGCGAAACGAAAAGAGCTTACGGGAGATATGACTATGGATCCTGGTCAGCTCTTTGGTGCAATCAGCATGCCTCTTCCGGAGCCTCTCAAGTTCGCCATTAGCTGACTCGAGCTTGACGTCAGCCTGCTTCAGCAATTCCTAATCCTTTGCAAGTTAGAGGCTAAGACGTTCTCACTCTTCGGTGAAGTCTTGGCCATCCTTGTCCATCTCAGTCTTGTGGAGCTCTTTGAGCTTTTTCATCTCAGCCTTGAGCCTGGAAAATTCATCATCCTTGGCTCGGAGTTTGGCAAGCTTGCCGTCCTTCTTCTTGAGCTCGGCCTGATGTTGCCCTGCTTGTTGGAGAAAATGCAACATCATATCAGGCACGGGCACACTATCTTCAAGGGATGCTGCAACGATTTGTTGACCCGACAAATCCAAGGTATAAATATCTGACAAGTCAAGGAGAAAGGAGAAAGAGCACGGAAAAGGCTTAACCAAAGGGAATTACCTTTTATCTCGTCCAAATTTTTTCTCAGGATGGTATTTTCGGCCTTCACTTTGGATGTACAATCTGAATGACATGTTAGTTCGGCAGGAAAAGGAAAAGGAAGATGGGGGAAAAGTTGAATAGAAAACTTACCCTTTTTCTCGGACTCAGCAAGAAGTGCAGCATGTTTCGAGCGTAGCACCTTGTGTGAGTCCAAGAGGCGCTGAAACTCAGCAGTCCGACGATTTGTAGTGATATTAAAAGAGCAATGCTGGCTCAGCTATATGGATATTCGAAGTGTACAGAATCTGGGCCAAGTAGAACTAAACCCGGTTCTAGGTGTGTGCATATTCGATGTGTATAGAATCCGGGCCAAGTGGAACTTAACCCGGCTCTAGGTGTGTGCATATTCGAAGTGTGCAGAATCCGGGCTAAGTGGAACTTAACCCGGCTCTAGGTGTGTGCATATTTGAAGTGTACATAATCAGGGCCAAGTGGAACTTAACCCGGCTCTAGGTGTGTGCACATTCGAAGTGTACAGAATCCGGCTCTAGGTGTGTGCATATTCGAAGTGTGCAGAATCCGGGCCAAGTGGAACTTAACCCGACTCTAGGTGTGTGCATATTCAAAGTTTATAGAATCCGGGCCAAGTGGAACTTAACCCGGCTTTAGGTGTGTGCATATTCGAAGTGTACAGAATTCGGCTTTGGGTGTGTGCATATTGTAAACCACTAAGGAGCTATGCTAGTTCTCTAAGGAGCATCTGGCCAAGTAACAAGCTACTCCCCCGGAGGCTCGAGGAATAATGGATATATCTCTAAGCACTTGTGCATATTAAGGAAAATACAAACTAGGTACCTCCATCATCCGGCTAGCAATATTGATAGCCTTAGCTGCCATGTTCATCTGTGCGCTGAACTTGGCGAGCCAAAACTTCTACGGGAGATTGTGTTTGGATTGACGAACTCCGCTTTGTTCTAAATTTTGACATATTCAATCAAAGCCGAAGGATAACTCTCTCCACTAAGCATGTGGGGCACAACCAAGCCTTTGGCATGGGCCTCTCTCCTCTCAACTAGGGCGGCAGCAGGGCTGGTGTGCAGTGCAAGTTGCTTGCTGCCAGTTGACCCGGAGGAGGCATCTCTCTTCGGCAGCATGGACGCAAGGGTGCACTGTCCAGCCTCAATGGATGATGCCTTGGTGACACCAGAACCTTTCTTGGCCTGACTGCCGGCCTTGGGCTACTTTTGGGAGGTTGAGGCTTAAGCTGCGGATTTGGACTTGGGCGCAGCCTTAGTGCTAGCTGTGTCTTTTCGCCGAGTCTTGGAAGACTCGGACGAAGTAGAAGGAGTTGGTGTTGGTGTTGCCGCTGATGATGGTGTTGCTGGTGCTGCTGGTAGTACTGCTGCTGGTGATGGTGCTTGTGTTGCTACTAGTGCTGTTGCTGATGCTGGTGTTGATGTTGCTGCTGATGCTAGTACCTCGGAAGCGACGATTTGCGGCTGAGATAATGAAGAGCTAGGAGCATCCGACCTTAGCGTGTCCTCGGCCGCACCACTTCCCCCTGCACTGAGGTCGCCCTCCTCTGGACGAGATGGGCTAAGATCCGGAGCAGCCACCGAGCCTTCCTGAACTGGGCTCAACGGTTGTGTGTCATCGTCACGAGGGGGAGATGGGGTGCGCCGGAAAGACGAAGCAATGCTGGAGACTCTCTAGGGAACCTCCATGGCAGCCCTGCCGAGTCAAACAATGAGTAACAAGTTATATAACAAAGAGAGGCATGGAGACAAAGAAGCATGAAGCAGAAAATTGGACAAGGAAAAGGAGACTCACTCGTCCGGAGTCAGAGGCTCCCTGGGCTTTCGAGCTCTCCGAACTATGGCCTTAGTCGGAGGTTTGCTGGCAGCCTTGTCAGCGGACTTCTTCCGTCTTTTGGTTGTTTGGGCAGGCTCGGAAGAAGCAGCCAAAGTGGTGGCCTGTTTCTTAGACGCGGCTGCAACCGGCTCACCCGTTGCAAGAAGGGGGGTCCTCGTGGATCTGCTCAGCCGGATTAGCTGAAGACGGAAATGCGAAAGAAACGGGTACCGGGTCATATACCTCCAACATCTCAATATTGGAATCATCCTCATCGTCAGGCTAATCCCTTAAGGAAAAGAAGTTACCGGAGGGTCGCTTGGATCCGTCCGGGGCAGGCAAGAACATTTCTTGATCCGGCTCCTCCTCATCCGAGACAAGCCGATCCTTCCCCCATTCGAGGGAAGGCTCAGTGCTGTCTTCGATGGACTGCTGGAGAAACAACTAAAAGCAAAATGCAAGAGGATCAAATAAACAACATGTTCCGACAGAGGGTGTAAATCGGTGAAGGATTGGGTAAGAAAATTTACCATGGGAGGAGGATTGTACCAGCAGTAGTGCTCCTATCCCCAATCCCAATCCGTGTTGAAATCTTTGTCGGTCGTAAAGATGGCCTTAACCCGGCGGAATATCTCGGTGTTTCTCAGCTCAAAGGAGGAGGTCCGGTTGGGGTCAAGATGCCCGGTCATATGGCAGAGCTTGTGTGTGCGCTTCTGCAGGGGGGAAACCCGGCTGCGGACGAATGTGACCATCACATCCTCGTTGCGTAGCTTCAGCTCCTTCATTTCCTTCGGTTATTTACTTGATTCACCAAGGCAGTTGGCTTCTTGGGGATCCGGTTCCACAAAGCCGGATTAGGAGGGGCCATTGCGAAGGGGCGCACCAGATCAGATCTCCATCCGAGCTATTCCTCACATAAAAGAACGTCTGGGCCCATCCCTTGCAAGACTTGAGGCCGGTAACTCGGGGAAAGATAGAATTCTTGCGGGGAGAGATAGAAGCGGCGCCGCACTGGGTGAGTTTGTCAGCAAGGGCACTGGTCTTATCCGGGATAACATTCTTCTTCAGACCGAAGAATCAGATCCAAAGCTCCTTGGTGGCCCACAAGCCAAGGTATCCCTCTATGGCAGATGCGAAGGAGGAAAGGGAAGTAACGGCGTTCGCCGGAAGATGATGAGGTTGGAGCTTGTAGGCATTGATAAGATCATGGAAGAAATCGCTCACTCGCAGGCCGAAGCCGCGCTGGAAGTGGGACAGGAAGACGACGAACTCACCTAGATTGGGCGAGGGAGCAATTTCTTCGCAGGCAAGGAGATAAATTACACCTTTGGGGATGCGGCAGGTGCGGTAAAGCTAATGGAGGTCGTCTTGGCACACCCACGAGACGGCCTAGGCACCGCGCTCCAGCACCTCACCTTCCCCCTCCATCTCCTCTTCCTCAACGACGGCGAGCTCCTCCTCTGTCATCTCCAAATCGCTGTCCTCACTGGCCCGATCAGAGGTGGTGGACAGTGGTTTGGATTGGCGCGGCCCCGTGGCTGTGAAGCAGCGCGGGAGCGGCAGCGAGGATAATGCGAAGACACGAGGCACGGCGGTGGCAGCGCTAAGCAGAAGCGGTGGCGGCGGCGCTGTCGCAAGGAAGAAGAAGGAACAGTTGAGCAGAACAGTGCGAGAAGGGGGAAAATAGCCAAGGGGTGTGCCCTCTCCCCTATTTAACCGTGCCCTTGCGATGGATAGTGGGATCGGGCAGTGCCTCGAGGCCACACGGTGTGGCCGTGTATCTGCTAGGTCAGCCAATCATAAGCAACCCACTGGAAGGGCCACATGGAACAGG
Organism: Avena eriantha; assembly: GCA_910589775.1. NCBI lineage: Eukaryota > Viridiplantae > Streptophyta > Magnoliopsida > Poales > Poaceae > Avena > Avena eriantha. The sequence goes on from OU342740.1 coordinate 211,332,740, forward strand.
GGATCCCACGACGTGACGTGGTAATGTACTTGACGAGGAGGCAGCCACGACGCAACGTTTGCAGCAGTAACCCCTGACAATAAGTGCAGTAACTGGCACAGGCCCTTAAAATGAGGCAAGATGATGATTACCCTCCATGTAGGACATGGGGAAGTGTATGAGAGAAGGAAGGATAACACAGAAAACTAATGAGTAACCCGGCTAGCGAGTGATAACTCGGAATGTGCCAAGGGAAAGCTAAGCTGAGAGATCCGAACTATAGGGTAACTCGGAAAGGGGAGCAAAAATCTTGGTAGATTGAACCTGCCATGGCCTGAGCAGCTGAAGTTGCTAAGACCGCACCAGCTTCAGGGACTAATGTTGGGGAGATACCCCCGGGTAGGGTCACGCTGGGGTATGGAGGCCGAGTTAGCCGAGGTATGGCGAGGTCAAAGCCAGAGCTGGCCAAGTCACCTCAAGGCAGGCCGACTTACGGAGTAACCCGGCCCGGAGGATAATCGCCTAACCGCGTCCGGGCCGACGTATATCGTATGTTGGCAGGCTCTTTATAACTTGTCTGCAGGTACCCACGGGGCCAGATTAACCAGGCTGAGCCGGGTTATACCAGGCTTACAAGAGAAGGAAGGTATCCCGCTAGTCAAAAGGTGGTCTTTGTGCGCTGGAGCATGAGCGGAGCAGACATTGGGAGGGAACAGTTGGGCATGGCCGACAAAGGTGACGTAGCCTATGTGGGCTGACGCTGGCGCCACAGAGGGCTACGTAGCCTCTGCATGGCTTACGAAGGGAAAAGGAGACCCGATCCGGTTGCTATTTTGGGAGAGGCATATTCCTGGTATGCCCTAACTAGCAACCTAGCCTCCCCTTTATAAGGAGCGCTAGGGCCTCTATAGAAGAGGCTTGTTGGCGGGAGAGTGGATTGTTCTTGGGGTGGAAGTAGTGGTGAGAGTAAGAGAGCTTCTTCTTCCTCCTCTCCCCAACATAGCTCAAGGAGTATCTGTAAACTTAGTGAACTTGGAGAATACAAAGCATCTATGTGTGGAATCACCACACTATCCCTACCTAGATTCCTCTAGTGCATATTAGCCCTACCTTTAGCCTATCTATGGCATCTGCCGTGACACCACCATGACAGTGGTTCCTGAGACTTCTGTCAGCTCATCCGAAGAAGCCGCACCCTAGCCGGTAAACGTCGAAGAAAACTCTAGAAACTCAGCATATGTAGGGGATATGGCCGATCTATAACACGGTCTCTCCTTCGGATCAGATGTCCAAGTAATGCCACCACGTGGCCCGAGTCCAGCAAACATTGAACTAGGAAAGCAACGAAAGTATAGACTTCGGAATTAGGATGGCCGAGATTTACCTAGAACAAAAACCAAATGATTTCACTGATCTCAAACAGTGTCTCCCACGAATCAGATGATAGCCAGCCACTCATATATAATGCACCACCAAGTGTGCACGATCCTCGGGAAACATCGACACCACGAGACTCCAATGATAACCCTATCCTTGATCCGAATGACATTTTATCGGATGATAATGCAGGAAACCATGGAAACAATGGTGACCCACCCAACAATCATGACACACAAGGAAGATAAGGAACACGCAACGACAAACAGCTAACTCTATGATTATCCGTGGAAACATGGAAATGAGCAAAAGATGCAGGTTCGGGAGAAGTTCCCATGATAGTGGAAGCAACGCGTGAAGACCTCATGGCATACCAGTACGAACTCCACCACAAGAAGAGGTATTTGCTCAGGATATAAAAACAACTCGACGAAAGAAAAAGGCTATCCGACGTATCTAGCCTCATATGGGAGCAGCTAAGCTCTACCCAAGGATTAGGAAGCATAACTGGAGGTGCACCACCATGGAGAGGAACTTCACAGGTACAAAATATCCCGAAAGCGGAAAGAAATGAGATAGCCCGAAACCTCAATCTATCGTTTATGTCGATAGACCAAGAGGGGCACATAAGATCTAAAATAGTGCAGACCGCAATCGTTGCTGCCTAGACCTATCTAATCACAACTCAACCCACACCCGACGATCCTCGTGGGGCCCTCCATCTATCTGCCTCATGAACCTCGGAATGGTGGGAGCATCTCTCGCACAAGGAGAACAAGGAGTCACACGAAAACCTGACAGATCCCCACACCATCACAGTAGCCCTCAGTATGTTGGGCACACCCAACGATCGCAGTCACCACATCGGGTGCAGTTTTCAAACACTGAGCTACGAGATGACGCAAGAAATGTCATTAGACAGCACAGGATTGATAGATCCAGAGAGGAGCGCAGCAGCCGAAGATACCACAATGGGGAAATTGAGGATGAGTATGAATTATGTGGAGCCAGTTGCTTTATCCAACGGGTTCGCAAAACACCACTACCCAAAGACTTCAAACTGAATCACGATTGTCAAAAATACGACGGCCTCTAGGAACCTGAAGCTTGGTTGGCAGATTACAAGGTGGCTCCAAGGCTACCGCAATGCAAAGCCTGCAGCTACACTTAAGTGGCACTGCATGGTCATGGTTAAAACAACTACCCAAAGAATCCATCAACAGCTAGAACGATCTTGAAGACAAGTTTATCCGAAATTTCACATCCACTTTCAAGCGACCCGCATATTTGGAGCAACTTCGAGGGTGCAAATAGAAGACGGGTGAGCCAATACAATCTTTCATCCAGCGATGGAACATCATCAAAACCTCAGATGAAGCTATATGTGATGAAAGGGTGGTTGACGCCTTCAATGACGATCTTCGACGAAGTGAATTTATAGAAGAGCTGGGGCGAGTCAAGAAAAAAACAATTTCACAATTAATGGACATTACGAATCACTAGAAAATTGTAAAGACGCAGTAAATAACAAGCGAAATCGCTCACCCAAAGAAGACCAGGACATACATAATAATTACAGAAGAAGATGCGACAACAATGGACATAGTGGACCAAGCTATCTTGCGGCTGGATTTTCAGGTGAAGATAACCGAAGAAGCAACGATCGTAACGACGTATATCGCATTCACAAAGATGTTAATGGAGGAACCCAATCAACACATCGGTACCAACAGAGGACTCGGGAGCCCCCCATGTATCCTTACAAACGTTGGAAGGACCCTGCAACATGCATTGCTACTTTGACTCTGTAGGAAGGAGGCGATCGAACCAACTCATGAAGGACTGTCGTACTTTCTTAAAAATGAGGAGCTGTGTAACGCAAAAGCAGTAGACGCAGGAAACGGAGGACACACCACAGCACCCGGTGCATTGGCAATTGGCGCACCACCACCACCACTACAGGTACATCTGATAGACGGGCAACTTCAAACTGTAACAAACATAAATCAGGAGGATGAATACCCAAGGTCCAAAGGTGCAATGTCAGTGATCCAAAAAGGGCGCCCATCAAATAGGATCCAGAAATTGATCACTCGACAAGTCAACATGGTAGTAACAACACCATCGCCTCCACCCACGAGTATCTCCATTGGTCCGAACAATAAATTACATTCAATAGAGCCGACCACCCACTTTGGGTCCCATGACCAAGACACTCAGCTCTAATACTAGAGGCACAAATCGTCGGATTCGATATGAGCAAGGTCTTCAAGGATGCAGGAACTAGTACCAACCTAATCGACGCCAAAACCCTATAGACAATGAACTTTTCCTTGACAAATTTGGCGCCAGCAGACACATCCTTCCACGGCATTGTCCCAGGTAAAGCCAAAATTCCCTTAGGTAAAATTTATCTTGACGTTGTTTTCGGGTCGAAAGATAATTTTAGGCACGAAAAGCTCTAGTTCGATGTCATGGATTGGCCATCATAGTACCATGCAATCCTAGGACGACCAGCCTTCGCACAGTTCATGGTTGTGCCACACTATACATATCTGGTAATGAAAATGCCAGCACCAAGAGGAATTATAACCGCGAGAGGCAGCTTCACCCGATCCGACAGCTGTGATCGGGATTTCAATAAAATCGCCGAATCCTTCAGGATGGAGGCGGAATTCAAGCAACTCAAAGTCTCAACAGAAATAGAGCCTCTAGCAACGTCACAAGCAAACCATGTCCAAGCTTTTGACACCACAAAGGATACACGAGAAGTCTAGGTGCACCCCATGGATCCAAAAAATATAACCTTTGTGGCCTCTAGTCTCGGTCCCACATAGTAAAGTGTGCTCATCGAGTTCCTCCATGAGAGCTGGGAGATTTTTGCATGGTTGTCGGCCGACATGCTATGAATCCCCAGGAACCACACTGAGGACGCACTTAAGTTGAATCCGGATGCCAAACCAATAAAATAGTCACATCATTGTTTCACAGAACCAAAATGCAAGGCCATTGGAAAAGAAATCCATCACCTGACAGACGCCAAATTTATCAAGGAACTTAAGAAAGCAGAGTGGGTCGCTAGTCCAGTATGCGTCCCGAAGAAAAACACAAAGGAGCTACGTATGTGCATCGATTTCGCTGCGCTAAACAAACATTGGCCAAAGGATCACTTCCTGCTACCACGCATCAATCAAATAATCGATGCAACTACAGGGTGCGAACGTCTTTGCTTTCTAAACGTATACTCAGGATACCAACCGATTCAGATGAAGGAGAAAGACCAGGATAAAACAAAATTTGTCACACCTTATGGTGTATTCTGCTACACAACAATGCCCTTCGGACTAAAAAATGTGGGTGCAACATATCAGCAGAGGATGAAAAATTGCCTAGGAAGCCAAATTGGAAAAAATGTACAAGTTTATATCGAAAACGTCATAGATACAAAAAAACAAGGGTCGACTATTATCAATGATCTCCGAGAAAAAATTGATAACCTCGACAAATACTGCATCAAGCTCAACCCGATGAGTTGCTCCTTTGGAGTCCCTACAGGGCAACTCGTCGGATATCTTATATCAACAAGAGGAATAGAGGCCAATCCCGAGAAAATACAGGCAATCCTGATGATGAAAAAGCCAACAAATCTTCGGGGCGTGCAATAATTAGTTGGGTGAGTTACGTCACTCAACCGTTTTATCACCCTCTTAGGCAAAAAAACATTACCATTTTACGCCCTCATGAAGAAATCATATAAATTCGAATGGACGGACGACGCTCAGCGTGCTTTTGAAGACCTTAAGAAAACACTTTCGACATCCCTTGTCATCGCGTGTCCATGAGAAAAAGAACCCCTGCTACTTATATTGGTGCTACTAATGAGGTAGTAAGTACAGGTTTGGTCATCGAGCGACCCGAAGACAGGAAAACCCATGGTGTTCAGAGACCCGTTTATTTCCTATGTGAGGTCCTCTTTCCATCCAAACAAAGGTATCTGCATTACCAGAAGCTAGCTTATGGAGTTTTCATGACAGCACCCAAACTACGACACTATTCATCGGTAGCTTCCTCTTCCTTGTCCATGTATTCTTCATCGTCCACCTCCACCCCAGCCACCTGTTCATCATCTCTAAAGTTGAGCTTGTCAAGCCCTTGAGTGTGCAAAAATAGAGTTGCGCCATGAACTCAGTGACATTTGACTTAGCCGCACTTATTTGGCTCGACTTGATGATTTCATCGACCACCGGCGGCCCCTCGAGATGCAACGGAGTCCGTCGAGGAGGCATAAGATTTACCCGTGGAGGACGCACATGGCGACATGGCCTTGTGATTAGGTAGGGTAGTTTACGGATTGGACATGGAGGTATCCATGGCCTTCCTCTTCTTTTCTTGCGCCCATGGGCTTCTCAACACCAGCGTGAGGAGCGGTCTTACCACCTTCAATGATGACTCGCCGGAGGACTTCTTGGCTGATCCCATTACCCACACTACACCGGTGGTGCCTAACCTCTTCCGCGGCACTAGAGGTGTCACGCGTGTCGATTTCGGTGGCATTGAGTCGACGGGAAACTCCAACGGGGTAGAAGAACCGACCTCTAGTGCCATTCTGACTATTGGGGGGATAACACTGGCATCGGTAATACCTAGCAGAAAGTTTATGTGGGAGGCAATGGCGGCTCGACAGGAGGGGAAATTTATTCGATGACTTAGCCACCGAGCAAAAATAGGAGATAGGGGGTAGATTTTAAGGGAGGTATCCTAAATAAAGTACTCTAACCGGTTTTGTAGCTTTGGTTAGGTGCGACTTCGGACTTTAGAGGACTAAATTGGGGTTGGGTTCGAGATGCTCTTAGATGCTAGAAGAGTGTCATTCATTGGCTTGAGATCGATAGCACCATGAACACCACAGTGCTGGATCGTAGAGGCAGGATGTGGAGCGACTCTATCTTGCATGGAGCTTTGGTAGCGATGTCAAGTCATGTTTGAGTGATAGGTTCTAAGCTGAGTCATACCTAGTCAGCAGGTGCTACACAGGTTTTAAGACTCGTTGTGTACTAGCCTCAGTACTAACAGCTCCCTTTTTCCCTTGCCCTTTGTTAGCACCCTTTGCTTTGACAGGTATGAGTTCGGCGATGTTAGCAAGGTTACCCTTCCGGCTTGGCCTGGGAAGGGTTAAGGACACCATTGGTTATTCTTCATGACTCTTAGTCCAATTTGCATTTTATCCATACTCAGATGTTGTATCATTTTCAATGTGGTTTGTATCTTTGTAATGTATAGTTGTATTCTTGACTCGCTGAGTAGTTGTTGTATATATACGTTCTTGTGGGTTACATTGTGAACTATTGTGTAATGATATTACTTTGTTTGCCACCCGCGAATCATGTCTATGTGGGTTTGGTAGAAATCGCTAAAATATACATAGGGACGTTTCGCGGGTGTTACGATGGGAAGCTCTATAGTGTCCATGTCCATCGGTGAACTCATAAGGCACATATAACATCTTGAAGTAGCGGTAATTTAACAATTTGATTAAAATGAACACAACAAAGTATTTGGATCTAGAGACTTAGGCATTATGATTATGTTTCTTTCTACGGTGCCACAAACTCAAATTATAGTTATACCAAAAAATCACAACCAAATAAATAGCATGAATAATTATGCGCAAAGTTTCTCGTCTTTAAGGCTAAATTAACATGTTTTATATGGTATCTCTTTCTCTATGGCTAGATGTAATTTCGCATTAATGAGCATCATTCTACAAGCTAGAAAGCTAATCAATTTTTTCTCCATTAGTGTTACTAGTCTTGTATATTGGCAAAATGTATTTCTCATAGTAGCTTTGCATACGAAAACTGTAACACCCCATTTTTATCTAATCCTTAATTAGGGTTTCATTGTGCATAGCGTGAGCATCATATTCTCTAAGTAAAATGCATGGAACAAAAACAATATTCAAACCCTAATACCCTAGTTATTTTCCCCCTCTCTCAAAAATGAATTCAAAAGGTTTTGAATATTCTTGAATACTCAAAAACTTGTGGAGCCCAAATGGACTAAAGAGGCCCCCAACTATTTCACATGTTTTACAAACCCTCTGGTAATTTTTAATTGCCAAAAACAGTATGAATTTCAAATTACAAAGAGAAAAGAAGAAATTTAAAAATAAAATGCTTTTGTTAAAAAAGTAGAGAGCCAACAGCATAACTAGGTCGGCCCAACCCTTTCCCTCTCACCCTGCCGCTCATGTGTAGACTTGCAGCCCATCCGCAGCCCAACTCGGCCCAATGCCCGATACCTATTCGTTGTTGTCGTCTTCGCAGACGATGCGAAGCAGCTTGTTGTCGCCGGCATCGCAGCGATCCCCGCCGCCTTCTCACCGCCGCCCATCGGGCTCCAGGAGGATATAAGACGACCACGACGCCCTGGCCTCGACCCTATCTTCTCCCTCTCTCACGCGTCTCTCTCTTGCCCTCGCTCTCTGCGAGGCCGAAACATTAACCGCTGCAGAGCTCGCCGTCGCTGCCGTTTCGAAGCTCTCCAAGCCCCATAGATGATGCGCTGATCTCTGCCTCACCGTCCCGAGCAGCCTTGCCAAACAAATGGAGCCAGGGCGCTCGGAATCGCCGCCGCCAACATCGTCTTCCCCGACCTCGACGTGCCTCGCCGCCATCGATTCGCACAACCCTGGCCTTCCCCGTCCTTGCCGAGCCTCTAGAAGCCTCGAGGGTAAGCTCACGGTGCTCCTTGACCTCCCCTTTGCCTACTCCACTTCTAGGTCCGCCGCATCACGCCCGTCCGAAGGCGCCGCTCTTCTTCCTCACACGTGTCCTCTGCCGAACATGCAAGCTTTGCCAATGTGGCCGGGTGACATGGCCCATGATCCACCCGTCAGTCACTGCGGCTAACCTCTGCCTCGGTGTAAAAAGGATTTAAGCCATGCGCTGACGCTATAATGACGCAATAAAAGCTTAATAATTGTTTTAAATAATTTGATAAATTGGTTTAATCATATAAATTCAATAACTAATTATTTATAATTCAGAAAAATATGTATAATATATCAAAATGTTCAGAAAAATGAGGTCTACACTTTAGCATCAAAATCATGCATTGTTCAACAACTTGAATCACAAGTTTAATTAGGACAGATCTTTTAGAGGCACTATTGTCAAAATGCCACTAAAAGTATAGTATTTGAGCCACGAATGGAAGTTATAAAAATGGATTGGCTTTCGAGGAACTCAAATGTGCCTCTGATGGTTGACCAATTGTGGCACCATTAGTTCTGCGTCAAATTGATATTTTTTGAGGCACACATGCTACTGCCTCTAATGTTTAGCCATTTGAGGCATTTTAAATGCCTCAAATGGATGATCATTTGAGGCACTATTGAACATGCCTCAACTAGTCATATATTTGAGGCACTTTCAAGTGTGCTTTAAAATGGTAATCCTTCTAAGGCACTTTTGGGTATGCCTCAAAAACAACAAATGGAAGAATCAAGTAAGCATCAAACAACACTTACACAACTTAGAAACTTATAGGTCTAGTCATCCTTCGCATTCCATAATTACATACTTAGAAATCCATACTTACATATTTACTACATTCCATATACCATAGAAACTTAGCAATCCAGCATAATTACCTAGTAGTATTAATATGAACTGGCATACAAGCCCATCATACTTTGTCCAACATAAACAAGTGCCAGCCCACCATCAGCAAAATCAGTTATTCTCTTACCAGAAGCACTAGGTACTTACACCAACCATTAGCAACAGTACTTCATTCATCCTAGGAAGTATTTAATGCTTAGAAGCTACAAGAGCATTAAGTTCAGCTTCACATCATCATTGACCCATAAATTGAATAGCATAACTTCATCCTCACGTATGTCGCAGCCCTCCACAACAGTGTACCATACACTTGTCACCATTGCTCTATTTGTAACACCCATCTTCATCCTTACATTGGTACTGATTTAGTTGGCCATGTGCTCAACCCTTACATCGATTGGTTCAACAAGGAATTTCTTCAGATACCTACTTGTGAACAACTCCAAATTCCTGTGTAAATGACAAGTTTTTGAATAGTTGGCATACGTGTAACTCTATATCTACCACAAAATTATGCATCATAAATGAAAGATCATCTCACCATTTTGCATTTCTTTTCAATGACAGCTAACAATGTCATCATGTGGACATAGTACTTTATTCTTGATCTTTTATAGTCACACCACTCTAAAAGAAAGCCCACTTGATCTTATGTTAGGTACATGTCATTGTCAACCATACATTGCTTATGAATTCAGTTGTCCCCTTGTTTTTAGGTCTTGATACAACACAAATTCAACACATATACTTAATATTAATACCATTTCTCAACTACTATAACATACAAGAGAGTTTAAATTGTGTATATCTCCATACCTCTTAATAGAGGTTCTTCCTTTTCAGAGTTGCTTTCATTGCCATCATCACTAGAGTTGTTGTCACTCCTATCAGTAGTAGGGATCAAGCTGTGAGAGTTCTTGTCACTATCATCATCACTAGGAATCTTGATTGCACCATCCTAGGAGGTTCCAATCTAAGAGTAAATAGTATATGTATGAGTAAGTAAGAAGTTTAATTTTCATATTATTTTTAAATCGTAATTATGAGCAACCACAAACAACATGCAGGACAAAGCAATAATGAAACATAACACTAAACAAGACTGTTTAAACATCATAATTTTGTTCAAGCACTAAACAATTAGCATAGACTATTATTATAGATTGTTTATGTTGTTTCATTTACATCATAACTATGAGAAACCACTAAACAAGATGCTCATACATAACAATATCATAATTGTGAGCAAGCACTAGTCCTTCACTTATTTCCTTCCCTGGAGGAGACCAGTACACATGGAGTTAAGAATCCTTCTGATAGCCTAGCATGAGCAATATTTCATCAACAATAGACATGGACCATGTCCCAGCATAACAATTGTCAAAAAACCAGTTGATGAACTGGCATCTGACAAATTACCACTTAATCCACAAATGAAACTATAGTGACACATTTGTACTACAAATATACCACTATTGTCACCTACATTCAACATTGTTTGCAATAATATTAGATTACAAGTATTTAACTTTGCTAACTAAACATTGGAAAAAATAGTGTAACTTGTAGTAGCACGCTTATTTAGAAAATTCATTCTTTTATGATTTACTAGATTTAGAAAATTCAGCGTTAGATGCTTCAACACTTCCAGCATAAATTATTCAAAAATTCTCTAAAACTAGTCTGTTTGAAGAAACATGAAGGTCGACAAGAAAAAATGTACTTTATACCTATTTTTCATTCATTAAACAATATTAGACAAAGAAATGCTAAACCACCTACATTTTAGATTAATCAAAACTAGAAAATACAACAACACTCTATTTACTAGGAGTGATGAACTAAACAAAGACAAAGTAAACTAAGATCCATTTCATCCTACAACACAAAAACCGTAATCTAGATACCTACACTTAATACTTGGATATGATTCATGTAAACCAATATATAGTAGATCAAGAACCCTAAGATACAGAAGTACTTCAGAACCCTAATCAAAATACATCAGATCGAGAACTCCAAAATATATGGCTGTAACAAAAGCAAACTAAGAATAGTAGAACAAGAACTCTAAGATATAGCAGATCATGAACTCCTGAACCCTAATCAAACTTTAGTAGATCAAGAACTCAAAAAACCCTACTGAAGAACTGTGCAAATATGTTGGCGAAGAATCGTTTGATAATGAATGCATATTTGCAAACAAGGTAGAATTGACATTTAATCAAGTCATGCAATTGAGAAACTATATTGAGGAGTTACTAGGACCGGATATTAATGAGTATGTTTGAAAATTTATAGAAAGCAATAACATAGCTAGCTTTGATCATGTGCACTAGAGACCTAGAGAGGGAAGAAGGGTTAGTACTCCCTCCATTCCTTAATATAAGGTGTATAGTTTTTTGAGAAAAATTTCCCAAATATAAGGTCTATTGCATTGAAATAGTTGTTTGGATAATGTATTTAGGGATTTGATTACATTTCATTATCTTAGGCAAGCTCCTTGTTGGGGGGACACCCCCGGGTAGGGCCACGCCGGGGTATAAAGGCCGAGTTAGCCGATGTTCGGCAAGGCCAAAGCAGATGCTGGCCAGGTCACCTCAAGGCCGGCCGAATCACGGAGTGACCCGAACCAGGGGGCGTTCCCCTAATTAAGTCTCAACCGACTTAAGCAGTAAGTCGGAAGTATATGTTTACTTGTATGAAGGAACATGGGTGCCCGGATCAGCTGTGATCCGGGTCATGTTTGGCTTCTAGGAGAAGGAAGGAATCTTGCTGGTCAAAAAGAGGGCCCGGTACGCACTGCATGAGCGAAGCATACAAGAGCAGGACCACCGGGTCATGGCCGACAGGGGTGACGACGCCCATGTCGGCTGACGCGGGCGCCGCAGAGGCTCACGTAGCAAAAGCAAGTGTGACGCGGGGGAAAAAGCACCCCTGTCGGCTTACCACATTGGGAGGAGGCATATTCTTAGGAATATGCCTCCACGTATGCCCTAGGCAGAAACCGAGCCTCCTCTTTAAAAGGGGGGCTGGAGCTTCTGTAGAAGGGGTTGGTCTTTCTACTATTTTGTTTTGGCTAGGGTTTCAGGTGTGATCTGTGGGTGAGAGTAAGAGAGCTCCTTCTTCCTCCTCTTGCCGATATAGCTCTAGGAGCACTTGTAATCTTGGAAGGAAATCAATACAAACTTCTGTGTGGAGAATCACTCCACTATCCCTCCCTGGATTCCCCTAGCGTGTATTAGTTCCCACCTTTAGCCTATCAATGGCATCTGCCGTGACACCACCACGACAGTTGGCGCCCACCGTGGGAAACATGATCGGCACCGGCGAACGCATCATCTCCGGGCTCGTTCAGCGCTTTGGAGCATTGGACTTCCTCAGCGATAACGCTGGCTGCTTCGGCACGCGACCTCTTCCGCGCAATGGCCTCTTCGTCAGGCTCGGTGCGCACAAGGTCTACGTTGCTGTGGACGTGTCAAGTGTTCATCCGCGTCACGTTGTCGACGCGGGGGAGCCTCCCCTCACCGTGGTCCCCGGGACGCGTATTGCTCGCTCCCCGGACCATGCAGAGGTGATGATGACTGCGCGAGGTGCGGGCACGAGCAAGAATCCGGCGCCAGATCCGGAGGTAACGCCTAAGGCGCCGAGGAAAGGTAGAGGTCCTCCACTAGAGAGGCCAGAGAACGTGTTGAGGGAAGAAATGGATAGCTTGGCAAACCCTGTAGTAGCAGCGGTAGATCCGGATCGACCGCAGGCCGAGCTAGAAGAAACTAGGTAGAAAATCCTAGAGGGCGCAAAAAATATAGCTGCGGCACAGCTCGTTGACTATGATGCTGCGCGAGTACGCAAAGGCGAACAAGGTTGACGCTGTAAAAGTGAAGGGGAGAAATCTCATGAGCGAGATGAACAAAGAGGGTGATACTGGAATTGAGGTATCAGAAAACTGTTTGTTCGTGGGGCTGCCGAGGTACAGTACCCCGGCAAAGAACCTCAGAGCAGCGGATGCAGCTGCATCCGAGTTGGAGGGTCTAACAGGTGAAGCCTGGCAAAGACAACAAGATAGGGTTAACGAGCTGGTTCAGATTGCGAACAGGCAAAACGAGGAACTGCTCAGGGCTAACCCGGAGAGAGCTGGAGCCTCCAAGATTGTCCATTCGGCGGTGGGTAACCCGGAGAAATCCGCTAGAGCCGCATCGTCTCCTCATGGTGGTCCAAGGAGAGAAGAGGTGGTTTCCTCGGCCAGACGGAACAAACAGATCGTCCTGTATGACCTGACGCGGGCAGGGAAAGGAAAAGAAGCGCAGAAAAATAATGATCGACGGAGTGTGAGCCGAGGTGAAGCTGGCCGAGGTAACCGCGACCAAGGCAATGCCGGTCAAGGGAACGTTGTCAACGGCAATGCCGGACAGCGAAACTCGGCTAGAGCAGGACAACCGCAGTAGCGGAATATACCAAGGCAAGAGCAAAGTGCCGGCCGAGGTATGCAACAGAAAGGCGCGCCAAGAGAGCAAGACAGGTATAATGACGAAGACTCGGAAATGGCAAACGCGGGATACCCAAGGGAGGACTATCATATGATAGGGTCAAGATTGTGGAGCAGGGATTTGATGTCGGATGATGCCAGGTTGAAACTGGATCCACTGTATGGGTCGGAACAAATTGATTGTCAAGGTCCACCAGGCCCAGCATGTTTTGGACCCCGGATCATGAAGGAGCCACCGGTACCGAACTTTCAGCTACCCAGGGGCACGAAGACGTATGACGACAGTACAAAGCCGGAGGATTTGCTGATAAATTATGCTACGGCTGTGAAAATTGCCACTGGCAACCTGAGATGGGCTGTACGATATGTACCCCAAATGTTGGAAGGCCCGGCAAGGGTATGGCTGAACAATTTGCCACCAGGAAGAATCAACAGCTGGATAGATTTCGAGGAGATGTTCATCAGCAATTTTACGAGTACGTATCAGAGGCCAAATAGGCCACCGACCCTAGCTATGTGCAAGCAAAGGAAAACTGAGACGTATCGGGTGTTTTTAACCCGGTGGTGCACTGTGAGAAATTCGTGTGAGGGCGTGATTGAATCATAGGCCATTGCATGGTTTGCACAAGGGTGCAGGTATGGGAGCGAGCTGTGGATGAAGTTGCAAAGGAAAATGCCAACTACATTGGCAGAGATGATCCGGATTGCAGATTCGTATGCTCTGGGTGATGCGACTCAACCTAGGCTCATATCAAATGAGTCAAACGATGAGTACTATTAGAGAGATGGGGCCGGATCATCCCGAAGGAATGACTACAGAGGAAAAAGGAGAGATGATAGACCGGATCATCGATATGGTTCGCACCAAGTTGTAGCTGTGAATCAAGATCAGCCCGGAGCAGGGGGCAGTCAACGCCAAAAAACTGGAGGGCAGTGGACTCCGAGAAATGATGGCAAGAAAACTTGGACACTAGAGCAAAAGAAGCAGTGGCAAGAAAGGAAAGACCGTCTAAGGTATACTTATGAGTCGATGTTGGACCAGCCGTGTAAGTTTCATACACCAAATCCGAACCACCCAGCGGGTCATACGACGAGGCAATGTGAGTGGATGCGCAGGATCGAACAAGGTGGTTCGGGGAATGCTCAGGAACCCCGGAATGATCAGCCTCGGCCGGAGTTACCCCGGCAGCAACTGCTCTCCGGAGCGAACACGCAACAGCTAATGTTGCCTCCCCCTCCGCCGAGGTATGATAACAATGAGAGAAGGGATGCAGTGCATCAGGTACAAAATCAGCATCAGCCGGATCAGAGGTACCCCGGAAATGAGGGGAGAAACGAGTACAGGGAGCATCATCAGAGCTACTTTCTGTTCACCAATGAGGAAACTGACAGAAAAAGCTTACAGCGTAGGCATATGGAGGTGAATGTGGTGATGCCGGCAGTGACGAGGTTCATGCCTTGGTCGGACCAGGAAATCACCTGGAGCATCAGGGATCATCCCAAGCTCATGCCAAGCCCTGGTTCGTATGCGCTGGTGTTGGATCCGACGCTCATTGGACCTAGCATTAATGTAAGGTTCTCAAAGGTGTTGATCGACAATGGCAGTAGCATTAAAATCATGTATGCGGACACCATGCGTAAGTTGGGCATCTCGGAAAACATGCTACAGCCGACGAGGACAACTTTCCATGGTATTGTGCCCGGTATTTCTTGCGAGCCAATAGGCAAAGTACGGGTTGACGTGTTGTTTGGCACAAGAGACAACTGCCGAACTGAAAATCTAGAGTTCGAAGTGGTGAACTTAGAAAGCGCGTATCATGCGTTACTTGGAAGGCCAGCGCTAAACAAGTTCATGGCAAGTAGTCATATTAGCTACTTGAAGATGAAGTTGCCCGGACCAAACGGGGTGATAACCATTGCAGGGGATTTCCGACGTTCGATGGAATGCGCGTCGGCCGGGTCGAACTTAGCCGAGTCACTTGTGATTGCACAGGAAAAAAGGAAAATTCAAGAAGTGGCGGCATTGGCTCAGTCCGCGCAGCAGTATATGCCGGCGCTAAGTAACCCGCATGGAAGTGTCTCTTTCCAGGCCACGAAAGATACCAAGAAGGTTCATGTTGATGACATGTTCCCAGAGCGCACCGTAACAATTGGTGCCGGGTTAAATGATAAATAGGAAAGCGAGCTCGTCAGCTTCTTCCGTGAGAATTGGGACATTTTTGCTTGGTCCACACAGGACTTGCAAGGTGTTCCGAGGGAGTTGGCCGAGCACTCTTTGAATGTGAGACCCGGAGCTAAGACGGTGAAGCAACCTCTCCGCCGCTTCACCGAAGATAGGAGGAAAGTCATTGGGGATGAGATAGCTCGGTTGCTAGCTGCAGGATTTATCATGCAGGTTCTTTACCCGGATTGGATGTCTAATCCGGTGTTGGTGGAAAAGAAGAAGGATGACCCGAACGTGGCAGTGGTTTGGCGCATGTGTATCGATTACACGAACCTGAACAAGGCGTGTCCAAAAGATCCATTTCCGCTACCAAGAATAGATCAGGTCATAGACTCAACTGCTGGGTGTTAACTGTTGTCATTCATTGATGCATATTCTGGTTTCCACCAGATACCTCTGAATCCGGATGATCAAATAAAGACTGCATTTATTACCCCGTATGGGGCTTATTGCTATCGCACCATGCCGTTTGGTTTACGTAATGCATGGGCAACGTACCAAAGATGTACGCAAAAATGTTTGCATGACCAAATAGGTCAAAATGTACAGGTGTACGTGGATGATGTGGTTATCAAGACCAAGGAAAGCAAAACGCTCCTTGACGATATCAGGCAAATGTTTGCGAACCTAAGGAGGTTCCGGATGAAACTTAACCCGGAAAAATTTACCTTCGGTGTCCCGGCTGGGAAATTGCTCGGTTTTCTTGTTTCCAGCTGAGGTATCGATGTTAACCCAACCAAAATCCGGGCCATCGAACGAATGGAACTGCCGAAGTGTCTTAACGATGTCCGAAGTTCACAGGTTGCCTGGCCTCGTTAAGTCGGTTTGTATGTCGGTTGGGAGAAAAGGCGTTGCCTCTTTACCAACTCATGAAAAAGTCGGATAAGTTCGTTTGGATGCCACAGGCCGATGAAGCCTTTACCCACCTGAAGAAAATGTTATCCACGGCACCAGTGCTAGCCTCACCACTATCGAAGGAGCCAATGTTGCTCTATATAGCCGCAACCAACCGAGTTGTAAGTGTAGTGATAGTGGTGGAGCGCGACAAGGAAGGTAAGTCGGTGCAAAGGCCAGTATATTACTTGAGGAAGGTGTTGTCTGCCTCAAAGCAGAACTATCCACATTACCAAAAGGTGGCATATGGTGTGTACAGGGCCACCAAGAAACTGAAGCACTACTTTGAGGAGTATCCTATCCGAGTCATATGTGAGGCCCCCATATCCGAGATAGTGAGTAACAAGGATGCAAGTGGCAGAATTGCACAATGGGCAATTGAGCTAGCTCCTTATGCGCCACAATATGACAGAAGAGAGGCCATCAAATCTCAAGCTATGGCGGACTTTTTCGTGGATTGGGCCAAGGTAGAATACGAACCGCCACTTCCAGATCCGAACTATTGGCGAATGCACTTTGACAGATCAAAAACCAAAACCGGGCTAGGTGCCGGAGTTGAACTCACATCGCCAAAGAAGGACCAGTTGAAATATGTGTTGTAGATCCATTTCACCGCATCAAACAATGTCGCTGAGTATGAAGCACTTGTGCATGGGCTTAAGGTAGCAAAAGAAATTGGGATACGTCGGATCATATGCTTTGGCGACTCGGATTTGGTGGTGCAGCAAGTTTCGGGCGTGTTGGACGCCCTTGATCCAAACATGGCACTGTACAGATTTCATGTGCAGAAGATATCTGGTTACTTTGAGGGATGCGAATTTCACCATGTACCCTGGGTGGAAAATGAGGCTACCGACATGCTGTTGAAGCTCGGGTAAACCCGACAAACCATTCCACCGGGTGTAGCATTAGAGAACCTCAGGAAACTATCCATCAGGCCATCCCCAGAATCCGAGTCAATCTATGTCCCGGAGGACACGGAATCCGGAGCTGTGCCCATGGACATTGACATGGGAAGTGGTGCGCGAACCCCGGGGACTGCCTCGGCAAACCCGGGGACTACTTCAGTAAACCCGGGGACTGCTCCGCAAGACCTGGGGACTGCTCAGCGTGATCCGGTCAAAGTTATGCTGGTGGATCAAATGGAGATTGATGAGGATGTATTCCCTGTGCGAACGATACCAACTTGGGCATTACCTATATTTCAGTTCCTGAAGGACGGAACGTTACCCACTGAGGAAGTGCTGTCCAGGCAAACACAAAGGAGGGCAAAGGCTTACACGATCATCAATTTCAAACTATACAAAAGGAGTCTGACCAATGTCCTCCAGAGATGTGTTGACCCGAAAGAAGGGCTTGACATCCTCCGAGATATACATCAGGGGGAATGCAGGCATGATGCCTCATCCCGAGCCTTGGTAGCAAAAGCTTTCCGGCACAGATTCTACTGGCCAAACGCCTTAGAGCAAGCAGAAGATCTGGTGAGAAAATGTAATGGTTGTCAGAGGTACGCTACCAAGACACATATGCCAATGTTGGAACTCCAGACCATACCAATCACTTGGCCATTTGCCGTATGGTGCTTGGATATGGTTGGCCCGTTCAAACCAGCAAGGGGAAATATGACTCACATTCTAGTAATGGTGGACAAGTTTACGAAGTGGATTGAGGTAAAGCCTATAAGAAAATGTGATGGAGCTACGGCCGTAACGTTTCTCAAAGATATCATCTTGAGGTACGGTTATCCTCACAGTATCATAACTGACAATGGCACAAATTTTGCGGAAGGAGCATTTGCTCGTTTCTGCCGGGATAAGAGGATCCGGCTAGACGTAGCCTCGGTAGCCCACCCTGCATCGAACGGGCAAGTGGAAAGATCCAACGGATTAGTATTATCCGGGATAAAACCCTGGCTCATTGAGCCGCCGCAAAGATCAGCGGGGTGCTGGATAGAAGAACTACCAGCGGTACTGTGGAGTTTAAGAACAACTCCGAATCGATCAACAGGCTATACGTCGTTCTTTCTGGTATATGGGGCAGAAGCTGTATTACCAGCCGACATAGAGCATGATTCGCCTAGGGTCACCCTATACACAGAGGCCGAAGTGCAAGAAGCCCGGCAAAATGATGTTGATTTGCTGGAAGAAGCGAGAGAACTGGCACTGTCCAGATCCGCCATATATCAGCAAAATCTTCGACGCTATCATAGCCAGAAAGTGTGCCCCCGGGTCTTTCGGGAAGGCGATTTGGTGCTCCGGTTGGTACAACGTACTACGGGCATGCATAAGTTATCCCCCCCCCATGGGAAGGGCCGTTCATCGTGAGCAAAGCATTGCACAATGATTCTTACTATCTTATAGATGCAAAGCCACAGGAAAAGAACAAGGCGGACAGGTCCGGAGAGGAATCCAAGCGACCATGGAATATAGCTCTACTTCGTCCTTTCTACACTTAGCTAAGAAGTCTATGTATCCAAGTTATCTCATATGTCGGTATGTATGTCGGCAATGAGCTTATCAATGAAATGTTGGCACCTCGAGCAGTAACTCGGGGACTGCCTTAATAATGTTTGTTGTTTTTTGCGCGTCAGCTGGAATAAGTTATTCTACTTAACTAGGATTAGTAGTGTGCGAGCACCAAAAACCCAACTCTTCGAGTTGCTGCTGTCCAACAAGAATTGGCTTCATGGCAAGCAAGAGAACAAGTTTGGAATTGCGTAGCACATGAAAAACGACTAAGGAGAAGAATTTATTCGACCCGACGTTTGTTTTTCGAACTAACCGTGCATTTATTTTCAAGTTATTATGCAGTTTTATTTTGGTGCTAAGTCTAAAAGTTTCCCAGTATCGTTAAGACAATTTTTGAAGCTCGGATTCGTAAGTCATAAAACCGAATCAAGGTAGACACGAACCGAGCCAAGAGATTGAACGAACAAGAAAAAGAAACTCGAGGACTACGCCCAAGTTAATTCGGCATAAGAACTTAGTAGCAAAATATCACATGTGTTTGGAATACAACTCCACCCGGCATACCGGGGATCTGATAAAAATTTAAGTGTTTTAGCTCAAGGAGCAGCAGGAGGAGGAAGTTCGGCATCGTCCTCGCTGCCATCAATATCAGAGGCATCATCTTCTCATTCATCATCCGAGGCATCTTCACCGTGCTCAACCTCTTCGTCTCCAGCAGCTTCCAGGAAGCTCATCCCCTCAACCCATTCATGAATGGGAGCGTATTCAATGAGGCTATAGGCACAAGCCTGGCGCCGAGCTACCCACTCCGGGTCATTGGTCCATCTGGATCCTGTGCGCAGACGTGTCAGGAGGTTGAGATCAATCTTCTCGTACCACGTGAGTATGTGGTGAAGGATGGTATCAGCTGCGGCGCGTCCAGCGGACTCTCTCCAGAGGTCAAGCTGAGTCTCGGTTTCCATTAACTTCTCAATGAGAAGTGCGGTGGTCTCGGGGGCTTCTTCACCGGGCCAGAAAGTGTTAAAGATGCGAGCTGCAACGCCGAGGATGTCCTTGCCGTAATTCTTGATGAGCTCCACGCGAGATGATAAGCTGACCAACATGTCCTCCAGGTCGTAAGGAATCCCTTCACTATCAGAAGTGACCGGAGTACCCCTTTGTTGACGGAAGTTGGCAACTGCTCCGCTCGCGATAGGAGTGCCATTTGCCTGGAAACGAGACAAAGGAGAAAGGTCAAGAAAAGACATATGAAGTAACCCGGAGAAGTAGGTCGGAAAAGGGAAAGAAACTTACGTGATATATGACTGAGGATCTGGGTCAACTCCTTGGTGCAGTCATCACGTCTCTTCCGGAGCTGTTCAAGCTCAGCGTTCACCGACCCAAGATGGATGCCGGACTCCTTTAGAATATCCTGTTCCTTGGAGATCTGGAGGTTGAGGCGCTCTCGCTCTTCTGTGAAATTCTGGCCAGCCTTTTGAAGTTCGGATTGGTGCTGGGCCTTCATCTTCTCCATCTCAGCCTTGAGCCTAGAAATCTCATCGTCCTTGGTC
This sequence comes from Avena eriantha, assembly GCA_910589775.1. Classification (NCBI taxonomy): domain Eukaryota; kingdom Viridiplantae; phylum Streptophyta; class Magnoliopsida; order Poales; family Poaceae; genus Avena; species Avena eriantha. The sequence goes on from OU342740.1 coordinate 211,353,343, forward strand.
CAGAAGAGCGCGAGCTCGTCATCTTTCTTCTTAAGCTCGGCTTGGTGCTTCCCTGCTTGTTCGAGAAAATGCAGCATCATATCAGGCACGGGCACACTATCTTCAAGCGATGCTGAAATAGTGTGTTGGCCCGGCAGAGCCGAGGTATGAGTGTTGGCCGAGCCAAGGAGAAAAGGGGATGGAAAGTACGGCAAAGTCGGACAGAAATGACTTACCCTTGATCTGCTCCAGATTTTTGCGCATAATGATGTTCTCTGCTTCCACCCCAGCTGCGGAAACCGAATGATGAGGTTAGTCCGACAAAGGAAAATGAAGCAAAACGAAGAAGCGCTAAGGAAGAAATTTACCCCTCTTCTCGTATTCCGTAATAAGTGCAGCCTGCTTTGCGCGTAGCAGCTTGTGGGTATCCAGCAAGCGTTGGAATTCAGCACTCTGGCGATTGGTGGTCACCTGAAAAGGACAAGCACAAGTTAGCTCGATGCATATTCAAAGTGTACTAAAATCCGGGCCAAGTGGAACTTAACCCGGCTCTAGGTGTGTGCATATTCGAAGTGTACTAAAATCCGGTCCAAGTGGAACCTAACCCGGCTCTAGGTGTGTGCATATTCGAAGTGTACTAAAATCCAGGCCATGTGGAACTTAACCCGGCTCTAGGTGTGTGCATATTTGAAGAGTACAAAAATCCGGGTCAAGTGGAACTTAACCCGGCTCTAGGTGTGTGCATATTCGAAGTGTACTAAAATCCGGTCCAAGCGGAACTTAACCTGGCTCTAGGTGTGTGCATATTCGAAGTGTACTAAAATCCGGGCCAAGTGGAACTTAACCCGGCTCTAGGTGTGTGCATATTCGAAGTCCTCATGGAGCTACGTTAGTTTTCTAAAAGAGCATCCGGCCGAGTAACGAGTTACTCCCCCAGAGGCTCGGGCACTAATGGTTACTATCTACAACTTGTAAAGGGGAAGTGACGTACCTCCATCATTCGCCCAGCGAGGTTAATTGCCTTTGCTGCTGTGTTCATCTGAGCGGAAAACTCGGCAGGGCCGAACTTCTCCGGAAGATCAGTGTCTTGAACCACCTCTGCCTTATTCCAATTCATGACGAATTCAATTAAGCTCGGAGGGTACCGTTCACCGCTAGGCATATGGGGCGCCACCAAGCCCTTCGCATGCGCTACTTTCCTTTCGATCAAGGCAAGGGCTGGGCTAGTGTGCAGAACCATTTGCTGTGTGTCAGTTGGCTCGACAGGCGCGTCCTTCGCTGCTGGTGCTTTCTTGGGAAGCATTAACACGAGGGTACGCTACCCGGCTTCGATGGATGGTGGCTTGGTAGTGTCCGGAGTCTTCTTTTCCTTGGCTTGCTGGGAAGTGGAAGCTGGCGCAGCGGTTTTTCCCTTAGGAGCGGCCGAAGTGGTTCCTCGCCGAGGTTGAGAAGACTCGGACGAGGCAGAGGAGCTAGGCGCTGATGCTCTTGGGGCTGGACTTGGTGCTACTGTTGATGTTTTAGCAGCCAGAGTTGGTGCTGATGCCGGAGTTGGTGTTGGTACGGGTCTGGTTGTTGGTACTGGTGCTGGAGCCAAAGTTGCTTCAGTGGATGCTGGTTGCGGCGATGCCGAAGTGGTGGATGCCATCACCTCGCCCGGGCCGGTCTCCCCGGCTCCAAGTTGACCCCCCTCTTGCCGAGGTGGAGCAGAACCCGAAGCAGCCGCAGAACCCTCTGGAATAGGGCTCAGCGGACGGGACTCGTTAATGCGACGGGGAGAAGGGCTGGGTCGGAGAGGTGAAGAGATGCTCGATCCACTTTGAGGGACATCCCCAGGAGCCCTGCAAAAGAGAACAATGTTAGAAGAGAAATCGCAACGATGCAAGGGAGAGCAAGTTACAGAAGGCAAAACAACTTACGCATCCGAGGTTTGGGCCTCCTTGGGTTTCCGAGCCCTTCGTGCTGGGGCCTTGCCTGCTGGCTTGGAGGTAGTCTTGTCCCCGGACTTGTTTCGCCTTTTAGCGGGCTGAGAAGGTCCGGAGGATGAACTTGAAGCAGCCCCGCGCTTCTTCTTCGGAGCCACCGAAACAGGTTCGCCCGTAGCAAGGGGAGGATCCTCGTGGAGATGACCACCGGGGTGAGCTGATGGCGGAAAAGCAAAAGAAAGGGGCACAGCCTCAACAGGTTCAATCACCTCGACATCCGAGTCATCTTCATCATCGGGCCAATCTCTAATGGAAGAGGATTTACCCGTGGGTCGTTTCGTGGCGTCGGTCATTGGGAGGAACATCTCCTGGTCCGGCGCCCACTTAAGGGTCGGATCGGTGCCGTCCTCGATGGTCTGCTGAAGAAATTGCTGAGGAAAGGAATGAACGAAAGAGTCAAAAATGCAACAATAACTGACATATAATTGGTCCGGAGTAAGTTCGCAACATGAAGCTTACCACGGGAGGAAGCCTATCATGGCAGTAAAGCTCCATTCCTCAAGTCCACTCGGAGGAGAAGTCCTTGTGGGTGGTGAAAAGAGCCTTAACCCGGCAGTAGATCTCCGTGTTGCTTAGCTCGAAGGACGAGGTCCGATTGGGGTCGCGGCCGAAGCTCATGTGGCACACCTTGTGGGTGCGCTTCTGGAGGGGGGAAATCCGGTTGCGCCCAAAAGTGATCATGGCATCCTCGTTGCGCAGCCCGAGCTTCTTTAGCTCTGAGAACATCTTGTTGACTTGATTGGCCAGGGCAGTGGGCTTCTTGGGGATCTCATCCCACAAATCCGGGTTAGGTGGACACGGAGTGTAGGGGAGCAACCGGATCAAGTCTTCAGTGCCCGTATTCCGGACATAGAAGAAGGTCCAGGCCCATCCTTTGCAGGACTCTAACCCGGTGACCCGGGGGAAAACAGAAAACCTCCGGGGTGAAATGGAAGCCGCTCCGAATTGAGTGAGCTGTTTGTCCTCCCGATCAGCATGGATATTGGGGATGACACTGCGACGAAGGCCGAAGAACCGGATCCATAGCTCCTTCGTGGGCCATAGTCTGGCGTAGCCTTCGATCGTAGAAGCAAAGGCAGAGAGAGAAGTGATGGCATTGGCTGGAAGATGGTGCGGCTGGAGTACTGAGCCAGTCCTGGAAAAAATTGCTCACCGGCAACCCGAAGCCCCGTTGGAAGTGGGACAAAAAGACGACAAACTCACCCGGATTGGGTGAGGGGGCCAGTTCATTAGAAGGGAGACGAGCGGCGATGCCGGCGGGGATGCGCCTGGTTCGATAAAGCCAGTCAAGATCATCTTGACAGACCTATTACCCGGCCCACGGGCCGCGGTCTGCCTCCACGGTGTCCTCCTCCATCTCCTGCTCACCAACGATGAGTTCTTCTTCCGTCATCTGGTCCTCGAGGCCCTCGCTGGCACTGGAGGCGGTGGGGGACAGTGGCCGGGATTGACGAGGACCCGTGGCGAGAGATTTGCATCGTGGTGGCGGTGACGCAGAGGTACGACAGAGAAGCGCGGCGGCGGCGCTGCTATTTGGTATCACTGGCGGCGGCGCGGTCACGAGGAAGATGAAGAAAAAGGGCAACGGGCAGAGGGGCGCGGAAGGAGAAAGACCCTAAGGGAAGCACCCCTCCGCTATTTAACCGCTCCCACCAGAGGTGAGTGGGATCATATCCTGCGGACCCGCCACACGCAGTGGCCATGTATCACCTGTCCGGACCAATCAGTGAGGAGCCACACGGAGGGCCATAGAGCGGAGAGAATCCTATGACGTGACACTGTGATGCGAGAAACGAGGAGGCAGGCATGACGTGACCCGCGCACAGTGATAACTGACAATTACTGCGGCGGTTACTGTGCAGGCCCTTAAAATAAGACGACATAATGATTACCCTTCCCATGGGTCAGAGTACGAGAGAAGGAAATAAGACCCAGATCAAACTGTGGTAACCCGGCCGGCAAGTGAAAACTTGGAATGTGCGAAGGGCACGTAAATCCATATAATCCGAGGTAAATAGGTAACTCGGCAATAACGACCGGAGCACAGAATTGAACCTGATGTGGCCTTAGCGGCCAAAGCAGCTAAGACCGCACCATCTTTGGGGACTAATGTTCAGGGGATACCCCCAGGTAGGGTCACGCCGGGGTATAAAGGCCGAGTTAGCCGAGGTTCGGCAAGGCCAATGCAGATGCTGGCCGAGTCACCTCAAGGCCGGCCGAATCACGGAGTGACCCGGACCAGGGGGTGTTCGCCTAATTAAGTCTCAACCGACTTAAGCAGTAAGTTAGATGTATATGTTTACTTGTATGCAGGAACAGGGGTGCCCGGATCAGCTGTGATCCGGGTCATGTTTGGCTTCTAGGAGAAGGAAGGAATCTTGCTGGTCAAAAATAGGGACCGGTACGCACTGCATGAGCGAAGCAGACAAGAGCAGGACCACCGGGTCATGGCCGACAGGGGTAACGACGCCCATGTCGGCTGACGCAGGCGCCGCAGAGGCTCACGTAGCAAAAGCAAGTGTGACGCGGGGGAAAAAGCACCCTGGTCGGCTTACCACTTTGGGAGGAGGCATATTCTTAGGAATATGCCTCCACGTATGCCCTAGGCAGAAACCGAGCTTCCTCTATAAAAGGGGGGCTGGGGCTTCTATAGAAGGGGTTGGTCTTTCTACTATTCTGTTTTGGCTAGGGTTTCAGGTGTGATCTGTGGGTGAGAGTAAGAGAGCTCCTTCTTCCTCCTCTCGCCGATACAGCTCTAGGAGCACTTGTAATCTTGGAAGGAAATCAATACAAACTTCTGTGTGGAGAATCACTCCACTATCCCTCCCTAGATTCCCCTAGCGTGTATTAGTCCCCACCTTTAGCCTATCCATGGCATCTGTCGTGACACCACCACGAAACTCCTTTATTTTCTCATGCCAATTAGTAAGGTGTTACCTCGCCCACAACTTGTGCACTCCATATTCATTGCTTAATTTCCGTGCTAAAAACTATACACCTTATATTTAAGAATGGTTGGGAGTACTATTTTGAAATCATAGCTTTCTTTGATTGTAACATCCCACTTTCAGTAACACTAACTACGTGTCCAAAGTGCAAAAATTAGGAGGAACAAAAACTTTTTCTTGCTTAGTGGTCAAATAATTGTTTGCTTGTTTTAGTCATGTTTCTGAATGAATAGTAGTTAAGATACATCTCTATCTCACTTTCAATTGACAAAATCTAAGATGTGTCTTGGCTTATTTTACATATTCTAAAATGTTCTGGCAATTCAAAACAAGAGCCAAGATGCTTTTGCAACCAAATGTTTTAGTACCTTCTATTGACAAAACTATGGGGACCTATATTATATCATCTCCTCATGTTTTCAAAACAGAACTTCCACTTGATCTTACCTCGAGTCTTCCCAAAACAAATTATAAAACCTTTGATTTGCACTCTTGGTAGAAGTACCAAGAGACTCTTACCTTCTTCAAAACTCCAACCCTTTCAATTACCTATCTATACCTCAAGCTAGGCTTTATGTTGTAGTCTTGAGGTAGTTAGATGATTTTCCTTGATATGTTTGTTTAGATGAATTGTCTTGACATGCTGTCTAAATTGCTTGATTAGAAGATAGTATGAGCTGCCCTAGGCATAGTTTAAAAAACCAGGTCGCTGAGTGAACAGGTGAGGTGACTGGTTCGGCGGTTCACCGATTGGACTTCTGGTTCGCTCGGTTCGATTGCTAGTATAATCGCTACAAAAGATATATTTTATATGGTAATATGGTAGGTCAAATAGGTCAAGCAGAAATAATTATGTACAATGGAAAACAACTTTAGGTTGGTGAGGTGGTTATTGGCCAACTTTCGTCTCATTGGCCCTCAAACCCAACATCCCAAGTTTGAATCCCATCCGCCATCTTTAATTTTTCTCACCCACGCCTTCAGCTGGTTCGATCGTCCGATTTATACCCCGATTAATTAGCCAGTTCGTGATAAAACCAATCGGTTTGATCGGTTTATCCAGTTCTGGTGGCCAGGCCGGTCTAATATGCTTAAGGAACCACCGAGGCTACTAGTTCCATTTTTTCGGTTTAACCGGCGGTCAGGTCAGGTTTCTAAAACTATGATTCTAGGAGATCCCCTTTGATAAACCCCTTATCCAACAATCCAGTCTTAAACCCAAGGGTTTGGATGAAATCTATCTCTTCTCAAACCCTTGAGTTGGAAAGATCCTCAACACCTCCCCTCATATCATTCATCTTAAACCACTTTGGTCAAGCAAGATAAGGATAATAGTAACCAAATCACATCTCATCATACTCTATGGAGGAATGACATAGGTATGACTACCCGGGTCCTTGTGGTTAGTTAGCTTGGTAACGTAAAGGATCACAACCCACAAAGCCCAAGAATAATCAAGGAAGGCATAGCTTGCCGGATAACAAAAGAATAGAAACTGACATTGTATTACTGTTGTAATTCTAAGATTGTAACCTCTCTATATATGGCATCGGGACCCAGCGTATTATATATAGGCTAGGAGGATCCAACAGAGAGACACTGAAAAAAATCCTTGAGCGGTCTGTAATTGATTTGACCGTAATCAATCAGACGACTTCGACTCCCTTGTTTGTCTGATCATCCAACGAAATCCTTGGCATTCTCTTTCCCATGAAACTTTATTATTGGGGGGATAACCCCGGGTAGGGTCACGCCGGGGTATAAAGGCCGAGTTAGCCGAGGTTCGGCAAGGTCAAAGCGGACGCTGGCCGGGCCACCTCAAGGCAGGCCGAATCACGGAGTCACCCGGACCAGGGGGCGTACACCTAACTAGGTCTCAACCGACTTAGGCCGTAAGTCGGAACGATGTATCTAACTTTCATATAGGAACGGGTGTGGCCGGATCAACTACGATCCGGGTCATGCCAAGCTTCTAGGAGAAGGAAGGAATCTCGCCGGTCAAAAGTAGCCCCGTTACGCATGGCATGAGCGAAGCGGACAGAGGAAGGACCAGCGAGGCGTGGCCGACAAAGTGACGAAGCCAATGTCGGGTGACGCAGGCGCCGCAGAGGCTCACGTAGCCACTGCATGGATAACGCAGGGGAAAAGTAACCCGGTCGGTTTACTATCTTGGGAGGAGGCATATTCCCTGGAATATGCCTCCACGTATGCCCTAAGTGGAGACCTAGCCACCTCTATATAAGGAGGGCTAGGGCCTCTGTAGAGAGGTTAGGTTCTACGGGTTGGTCTTGTACGTGTTAGCCAGTGGCGAGAGTAAGAGAGTCCCTTATTCCTCCTCTCCCCAAGACAGCTCTAGGAGCACTTGTAAACCCTGAAAGTGAATCAAATATAACTTCTGTGTGAGGAATCACCTCACTATCCCTCCCTGGATTCCCCTAGTGCATATTAGTCCCTACCATTAGCCTATCCATGGCATCTGCCGTGACACCACCACGACACTTATGTCCATAACCATGGGCATTGCCAATGTTACCCCTCGTCAATTGGCACCGTGTATGGGAAATCTGGATGCTGGAGCTGTATTCGGCAACCCGCTCTCCATGAAGCAACAATCCAATGGTTCCCACCGACTTGTAAGGTGGATACGATCTCATCGTCGGAAGTTTCCACATTCGCGTGGAGGAACCCGAAGAATCTACCCTATCGGCCCTAATTTTATTAGGTCTGTCGGCTCCAACAACAGCACCCATAGTGGTTCCTGAGACTTGTGTTGGCTCATATAAAGACGCCACACCCCATCTAGTTAACGGTGAAGAAAACTCTAGAAACTCAGCATATCTACGGGATCTAGCCGATCTATACGACGGTCTCTCCTTCAGACCAGATGTCCAAGTAACGCCACCACATGGCCCGAGTCTAACAAACATTGAACCAGAGGAAAGCGACAAAAGTATAGACTTTGGAATAAGGATGGGCGAGATTTACCTAGAACAAAAACCAAAGGATTTCACTGATCTCTCAAATAGTGTCTCACACGGATCAGACAATGATGCCAGCAACTCATATATGGCACACATCCAAGTGTGCGTGATCCTCGGGGAAACATTGACACCACGAGACTCCAACAATAACCCTATCCTTGATCCCAATGACATTTTATCGAATGATAATGTAGGAAACCACGGAAACAAAGGTGACCCGCCCAACAATCATGACACACAAGAAAGAGAAGGAACACGCGACAGTGAATGGCTAACTCTACGATTATCTGTGGAAACATGGAAAATAGCAAGACATTTGAATGCCAGAAAATGCATTTTCTATTTTTTGAATGCCGAAAAACGGGGCGTTTTGTAAAGCAACCACCAAATGAGCGTTTCAAAATGCCACCACCACATTTTTCAAAAATATTTGACCATGTTATGTGGACAATGTCCGAACTGGAGTATCTCAAACCTTTCGGTCCACCCCTCGTGAAAATAAAAATGTCTAACGAATCGGTAGGAAGCGTGTCCGATTTGAACTACATGTACATGATTTAACGCTCATGATTTTTTGAAAAAATCATTTTTAGGTTCACAATATGATGTTTTATCAGAGATCTAATGAAAGTTTAGCGAGGCTCGTCCCGTATCTAGCAACCTTCATGCCCTCGTTTTGATCATAGTTTGAAACAGGCATAATAAATTCAAAAGCGGTCCAAACGAGGTAAATTCTTCGCGTGGTGTCTTGTTATGTGACATATTTGCAAGCAAAAATAGGAAACTTGGTATATTGCAAGTGGATCGAAAAAACCTTCTTAGAAATGACATATCATGTTCGAGGTTTCGTGGCTTTCAGGCCAAACGACCAATATTATGGCCAGAATTGTGGCATAATTGTTTGATAATGTCCCCATATTGTGCATGCATGTGCATCTTGGGATGGAGAACAATGTTACAGGAGGAAGTTTTCCTTTTTGTCGTATAGAAAATGCATTTTCTATTTTTTGAATGCCGAAAACCAGGGCATTTTGTAAAGCAACCACCAAATGAGCGTTACAAAATGCCACCACCACATTTAAAAAAATATTATACCATGTTACATGGAAAATGTCCAAACCGGGGTATCTCAAATCTTTTGGTCCACCCCTCGTGAAAAAGACAAATGTCTACCGTATCGGTAGGAAGCGGGTCCGATTTGAAATATATGTACATGATTTAACGCTCATGATTTTTTGCAAAAATCATTTTTAGTTTCACAATATGATGTTTTCTCAGAGATCTAATGAAATTTTAGCGAGGCTCGTCCCCTAGCTAGGAACCTTCATGCCCTCCATTTTGACCATAGTTTGAAACGGGCATAATAAATTCAAAAACGGTCCAAACAAGGTAAATCCTCCGCGTCGTGTCTTATTATGTGACATATTTGCAAGGAAAAATAGCAAACTTGGTATATTGCAAGTGTCTCGAAAAAACCTTCTCAAAAATGACCTATCATGTTCGAGGTTTCATGGCTTTCGGGCCAAACGACCAATGTTATGGCCAGAATTGTGGCATAGTTTGTGATAATGTTCCCATATTGTGCACGCATGTACATCTTGGGATGGAGAACAATGTTACAGGAGGAAGTTTTCCTTTTTGTCGCACAGAAAATGCATTTTCTATTTTTTGAATGCCGAAAAACGGGGCGTTTTGTAAATCAACCACCAAACGAGCGTTTCAAAATGCCACCACCACATTAAAAAAAAAATTAGACCATGTTACATGGATAATGTCTGAACCGGAGTATCTCAAGCCTTTCGGTCCACCCCTCGTAAAAAGACAAATGTTTCCGAATCGGTAGGAAGCGGGTCCGATTTGAACTACATGTACATGATTTAACGCTCACGATTTTTTGCAAAAATCATTTTTAGGTTCACAATATGATATTTCATCAGAGATCTAATGAAAGTTTAGTGAGGCTCGTACCCTAGCTAGGAACCTTCATGCCCTCAGTTTTGATCATAGTTTGAAACAGGCATAATAAATTCAAAAACTGTCCAAACGAGGTAAATCCTTCGCGTCGTGTCTTGTTATGTGACATATTTACAAGGAAAAATAGAAAATTTGGTATATTGCAAGTGTCTTGAAAAAACCTTCTCATAAATGACCTATGATGTTCGAGGTTTCATTGCTTTCGGCCCAAACGACCAAAGTTATGGCCAGAATCATGACATAGTTTGTGATAATGTGCCTATATTGTGCACGCATGTGCATCTTGGGATGGAGAACAATGTTACAGGAGGAAGTTTTCCTTCTCGTCGCACAAAAAATACATTTTCTATTTTTTGAATGCGAAAAATAGGGCATTTTGTAAAGCAACCACCAAATGAGCGTTTCAAAATGCCACCACCATATTTTTCAAAAATATTAGACCATGTTACATGGACAATGTTCAAACAGGGGTATCTCAAACATTTTGGTCCACCCCTCGTGAAAAAGACAAATGTCTACCGAATCGGTAGGAAGCGTGTCCGATTTGAACTACATGTAGATGATTTAACGCTCATGATTTTTTGCAAAAATCATTTTTAGGTTCACAATATGATGTTTATCAGAGATCTAATGAAAGTTTAGCGAGACTCGTCCCCTATCTAGGAACCTTCATGCCCTCCATTTTGACCATAGTTTGGAACAGGCATAATAAATTCAAAAAACGGTCCAAACAAGGTAAATCCTTCGCGTCGTGTCTTGTTATGTGACATATTTGCAAGGAAAAATAGCAAACTTGGTATATTGCAAGTGTCTCGAAAAAACCTTCTCAGAAATGACCTATCATGTTCGATGTTTCATGGTTTTCGTGCCAAACGACCAATGTTATGGCCAGAATCGTGGCATGGTTTGTGATAATGTGCCCATATTGTGCACGCATGTGCATAATAGGATGGCAAACAATATTGCGGGAGGAAGTTTTCCTTTTTGTCGTTCAGTAAAGGCATTTACCATTTTTCGAGTACCAAAAATGGGGAGTTTTGTGAACAGACCACCAAATAAAAGTTTCAAAATGATACCACCCTATTTTTCAAAAATACTAGACCATGTTACATGGCCAATATCCCAACGGGGGTATCTTAAACCTTCCCGTGCACCCCTTGTTAAAAACACAAATTCCGGCTGAATCGGTAGGAAGTAGGTCAGAGTTGAACTACAGGTACATGATCTAATGCTCATTATTTTTTGCAAAAAATATTTTTAGGCTCACAATATGTTGTTTTATCAGAGATCCAATGCAAGTTTACTGAGTGTCGGCTCTAGGTAAGAATCTTCATGCGCGCCGTTTCAAACTAATAGAAATCTCATATTTTAGACCTAAATCAGCCTTCTATTTTCCTACGGGCCATTGGCCCAATCTTAGTCCATAGAGCAAAATCATAAGGAAAAAAAGTTGGGAGCCTTGTCCGACCGAGGCCCAGGCCCAAAAACGAAATCAACCTCTAAAAGAATCTGAAGCCTACTGCTAACACAAGAGACGCGGTGGCGTAGTAGTTTGGTTGGCCTGATGGTTTTCGGCGCTGTAGGAGGTCGCTGGGTTGACTCCTAGCACCCGTGTTTTTGCACTGGGTCAGTTCGAAATGGCTCCACCTTTTAGCTTGATGCGCCTGGTACTACAGTGGGTCCCGCTTGTCAGGACGTTCGTGGGTGGATTCTCAAATGTCAGGTCGATGATGTGTCACAGCTGCCTAGTTGTAAGATCTGGCAGGTAGGTACCACGGGAGGTATTGTTGCTCTATTGGTCAATATAAGTCATTGGGTGGGTCCCATGTGGCATTCATAGACTACAATCTAATCCTATCTAGACACGTTAGTAGAAATTGACACATGGAAATGACACATAGACGAAATTTGCTGACCAGTCATTTTGAGGAGCGAACATGACCATTCAAATTGGTCGTAGTGAGCTAAATATACGGCTCGAAACCAGTGCTATTCATCCATGACCTTTTAGTGTTACAAAATTGTGACCTTCTTGACAAAATTGGTCATAATTTTTTAAGGTTTGGACCCTCCCAAATGCATTACGACCAATTGATTCAGAATGGTCATAGATCTATGACCAAACAATCCATGGTCATTAAGAAAAGGTCACTAGTGAGCAGATTTCTTCTAGTGTAAGCACTCTAGCATACGATGTCTGCTAACTAGGAAAATACTACCATGGTATATTCTATAGGATAGCCAAAGCATAGTAACATATATAAATAATCCTACCATGCATACTACAAAAATATCACTAATGCATTATAAAAAAAATTAATAGGAATTTTGATGACCAAAATATCACTTGCCTTGGTAGTTAGGGGAGTAGGTACAATCCTCACAGCAACAAACTTCACAATCCACACAACATAAATCCAACAACAATAATACAATCGATATAGGCACCAAAAAAATATGAATGCATGCAGAATGCAATGATATGAACAAAACTCTTTAATAATCAGAGTCTGCAGTACAGAGGTTAAAATACTCCATCTAAAGGCAAGGATTACTCAAAAAAAAAATTTATAAAGTAATTTTTATGGGCAAAATACTCCTAAAAGGGTTCTGCCTAGAACTCAAATTTTACAGAAGCTAATGACTGAAATGAGGTATCTACAGTGTAGTTCTCATTTTTCTAAATCCATCGAGACCAAGTTTGCATTTTTCTGATTTGTAGTTCAAATGTTATTGAATTTCTAAGATTAACTACTAATTCAAATCTATTCTTTCCAATTTATCAGAGGGATTACACGTGGCCTAATCTTACTAGCTGGTACCGCTCCAGCCGGATTGGCAACGTGAGCCATTTGATTTAAGTGATAATGGGTGGGTCAGATTGATCGATACCCCTTCAGTAAGTGATCTAATCCTGGCCCTAGGATACAGATCTGATGGATCTCAACGCTTGGCCAAGAACTAGCGGCGCTGCCTACTGCACGCGGAGATGGTGCGTCGGGAGGGTGGTGCTCCGGTGGTTCTAAAGGGGTAAGGGAACATGGACCATTAGCGAGGGTTGCGAAGGTAGAGGAGGTCTCGGTGGTGGTCACGGTTGAGGAAGGGGCGCTCTGGTTCGTCCTTGATTCCTCGCTGAAGTTCTCCCCGAAGTCGGAGCTCACGCCTTGTGACGATGGAGTCCTCCTAGGTCTCGAGCAGGAAAAACAAGGTATCAGTGAGGCGTGCTAGGTCCTGTATAAGATCTTGGTGTCCAAATTAGGGCGAAAGGAAACCGTGTCTCACCGTAATTCATCGACGAACGATGACGGTAGAAATAGCTCCGGTGGTGACCGTGGCGACAACCTAGGGCATGATAAATAGAACAGAGTGGGTTAACAGATGCTCCCAAGGATGGCGAAGGTTCCAGGATAGAAAAAGGGCGTGGGGTAGTCGGTTCTCATCGGAATCATCGCCGAAGCTCGTCAGTGGCCGCGGTGGTTCGAGCTCAAAATCGAGGAGCCTGGGGTTCTTTGGTGGCATGGTTTGAGGGGAAACGGTGAGGTGTGAGTGGGGATTAAGAGGCCAGGGTCAGAGTGGAGAATCACTCCTGTAATCACGCGAATTTAATCGAATTGATTCGACTAGAAATGGCCGGGAGTAGGGCGGGCTCCTCCGTCGTTTGGTTGAAGACGATAAGCTGGCAAGTGACGGGGCAGGTGGGGTCGAACTGATAGTGAGTGGGTGCGAAGAGGGGTCGGTAAGAAAAGAAAACCAGCAAGGAGTAGAGAGTGCAGGGTGGGCCTTAGTGGGCCGGGGGTGCTGGGCCGAAAAGGGTTTGGCTTAAGCAGATCTTTACCTTATTCTTTTTCTTTATAGTTTTTTTTCTACAAATGATTTGAACTAGCAAATATGCTTCAAACTAATTCAAATTTTCACCAGATTTTTAAGAGGTATACCTAGTGTTTAGGAAAATTTAAATACATCAAAACCTCTAATAAAACATTTTGGGTAAATTTAAGTCAAATCACAAAGTCCTACCTTATATATATAGAAGTGGTAAATTCTAGTGTTTAGGGTTTTTCCTAGGTTTTGATTCTTTGAAAATTTTGTGAAATGCAACACATGCTATGCTAATATGAGTGCAATGATGATGTTTGTTTTAATAGAAAAATTGGGATGTTACAAATCTAACCCCCTTAATATGAATCTCGCCCTCAAAATTCAGGTTGACTGGCAAATAGGTGAGGGTGATCTTTCCGAAGTTCATCTTCATGAAATCCTTTTGCTTTTCCTTTAACAATTTTCCCCTTAATTTCTTCTATTTCTTTGTCTAACTTTTGAGCTTCTCTGATTTTGTCCAATAGTGTTGGTCGTACTTCTAAGGACATAAGATATCGGTCAGGCACTATCTCTAATCTTAGCTCCTTCAATTGAGCACTTAATTCCTCTGGCAATTCTCCTTTGGTGAGGCCATTTAAATAAACCTTGCGTCTTAATGCATCGGCTACCACATTTTCTTTTCCGGGATGGTATTGCAAATTTAAGTTTTAATCTTTGATAAGTTCTGACTATCTTCTCTGTCTCATGTTGAGCTCTTTCTGTGTGAAAATATACTTCAAACTCTTGTGATCGGTGAACATTTCACAACGTTTCCCCATAAGATAATGTCTCCATGTCTTTGGTGCATGTACAGCTGATGCCAACTCTAAGTCATGAGTAGGATAGTTCACTTCATGATTTTTGAGTTGTCTCGAGGCATATGCTACCAACTTACCTCCTTGCATTAACACACCTCCCAGTCCTTGGTGATATGCATCACAATAAACTTGAAAGTCTTTCTCAAGATCTGGCAAACATAACACTGGTGCAGACACTAATCTCAATGAACCACCGGTAGTATCCTGCTAGGCCTAGGAAACTACAAATTTCTTTAACTGTTTTAGGAGGTTCCCATTCTATTACAGTTGCCACTTTTCCTGGGTCAACAACTATACAACTTCCGGATACTATATGTCCAAGAAATCCCACTTCATTTAGCCAAAATTTACATTTACTGAACTTGGCATACAATTTGTGTTCCCTGAGTTTCTCTAGAATTAGACGCAGATGTTCTTCATGTTCTTCATTGCTCTTGGAATATATTAATATGTCATCGATGAATACCACTAGAAACTTGTCAAGAAATTCCATGAATACCTTGTTCATCATGTTCATGAAATAGGCCGGTGCATTAGTCAAGCCGAACGGCATCACTGTATACTCGTACAACCCATACCTAGTGGTAAAGGAGGTCTTTGGTATATCTTGTTCTCTAATGTTTAGTTGAAAGTAACATGATCAAAGATCAATTTTTTGAGAACACACGAGCTCCTTCTAGGTGATCAAATATATTATTAATTCTGGGTAGGGGATATTTGTTCTTGATGGTCAATTCATTAAAAGATCGGTAATCTATGCATAGTCTCTGACTTATGTCTTTCTTCTCGGCAAACAAAACTGGTGCTCCCCAAGACGAAGAACTTGGTTGGATGAATCCCTTCTTCAACTATTCTCCAAGCTGTTTCTTGAGTTCTTTTAACTCGTCCACTGACATTTTGTAAGGTCTCTTTGCGATAGGTGTAGTTCCTGGTAGTAAGTCTATCAGAAACTCCACATCCCTATCTGGTGGCATGCCAGGTAATTCCTCTGGAAATACATCAGGGCACTCCTTTATTATTGGTACTCCGTCTAGGCTGACCCCTTAAGAGAGTTTAACTTACTCCCCTTAGGTTCAAAGTTAGACTTGAACCTGATCCGTTTCTTTTCTGGGGTTGTGAGAATAACGGTTCGTTTGACACAGTCTATCACTCCCTCATAACGTGTCATCCAGTCCATCCCTAATATTACATCTAATCCTTGGTATTCTAGGATCATTAAATTAACTAGCAACTTGTTCTTTCCAATCTCTAGGACTAGTTGTCGACATCCAGAATTCACTATCATTTCTCCACTTGGGGAACTTACCTTAATGGGACATCCGATAGTTTCAGTTAATCTTGAACTTACCGATCACGACATTAGACTCTTGTTGGACTTCCTCCACATTGATGTGATTCACATGACCTTTTTGAAAAGGATTTGGCTTGTTAGCCCCATCAGCCTTCTTTTCTAGGCATTCATTAGCGTAGTGCCCTATTTTCTTGCACTCGAAACATTCAACCTGACCGATGTCTCTCTTTGCTGGTTGATTATGGCGGTTCTGACCATTATGAATCCCATTGCCATGACCATTATGGTTATTTTTGTACCCACCTTTGTTGTGTCCATGGTGATTATTTCCATCGTGGTGGTGGTTATTGTTACGATGGTTTTTATGATTCCCATGTTATGATTCACCATAAGAACGCTTGTGAGGTGATCCTGATCCATGCTTATCAAAATGGTGTTTCCTCTTCCTATTCTCAACTTTCTTCATCTTGTTTTCTAAGATGGTACCTTTGTCACACAGAGATTGATAGGTCGGAACATAAGCAACAGATAGTTGCATAGATATTTCATCATTCAACCCATCAAGGAACTTCTCTTTTCTCTTTGCGTTAGTGTCAACATCATTCGAAGCATAGCGTGACCAATTATTGAACTCTTCGATATACTCAGAAATACTATGATGGTGTTGTTTAAGGTTGTGAAATTCCTTTTTCTTCAACCCCATTACTCCAGAAGAGATGTGAGTGGTGAGAAATCCATCCTCAAACATTTACCAAGTTACTTCTTCAATAAGGTGAGTAACTTGGAAATTGTCCCACCAAGTAGCTGCATGACCTTCTAGTGAGTGTGCTACAAACCTAACTTTCTCGCATCATTGCATCCAACTATGACTAAGTCCTTCTTCATAGAACATAGGAGTCATTTGCTACCATGGGATCAGTAGTACCAGAGAACTTAGAAGGTCTCAGACATAGAAATCTTGTGAGCATATGAAGAGGTAGTGGATTGTTCTGGTTGTTATTATTATTGTTGTTATTGTTCTGATTCTGATTCTGGTTAGCCATGAACTGAGTAATCATTTGCATCAATTGTGTTTGTGCAGTCATCAACTGTTGCATCTCATTGCCATTGTTGTTGTTGGTGTCATTGTTGTTATTGGCACGATGAGGAGGCATCTACGGTTTTTAATAAGGGTAAGTAATGATAAATAACCCCATAGATCCTATTATGCACATTACATCATATAACAACAATCAGTAAACAATAAAACACTTGATAACTTATGGTTCAAACATCACGATCAACGAGTTTGTAAAGATAAATGACATACTAGCATAGTCCTCCACAAGTTGGCATGATCCATGCGACTTGATAATAAAACGGTAAGATAGATGGATATCCCTACTCCTCCATGTCGACTTCCTCCTCCACTAATACAAGTCCCGCTATGGCGAATCCTACCTTGTAGTCCTCCAAGCTTATAGATAAAGCATCGATCCTCGCCTGTAACTCTCTCTTCTATGTGCGCATCCTCTCTATCACCTCGTGATCCGCCGCTAGCTCAATAAACTCATGCTCTAACTCGGTCTCCAAATCTCTAATTTTCTTATTCTTCTCTTGGATCATGTTCTCTTGTCTCTTGAATTTCTTATCTTGCCCTTCAAACTTCTTCTCCATTTCCTTGATTCGCTTCTCCTGTTCCTGAAAGGCCTTATCCATCTCCTTAAGTTGGACTCGCAGCTCATCGTTGCTAAGCATCACATTAGTCCTATCAGTATCAAGATTCCTGATGAGGCTCTATAAGTCCTGGAGGTAGTGTCACACGGGCTTGATGGTCTCCTTAGTGGCCTCGTCCAACACATTAGGCTCTCCGTCCTCGTCGCGCCTCTCAAAGAAGTGGAAGTAGTGGCTCTTAATCTCGGAAGAGTGGCGTCCACATAGGCGTCCTATCAGCCCCTGCATAGTGATGTTGAGGCCCCTCTCTAAGTCATCATGGAGTATCTTGAAGGTGATTTCTTCAGTTGGAGGCTTTGTCTGGTGCCCTGGCTGGGTAACTCTGAATCCCCACAAGTCCTTCCTTTGAAATTTCATTAGCCTAAGTCCCTTAATGGTAGGGATTGGAAGAGCAAGCGCCTTGACGAGTTCCAAAATGCGAGTCCCGAAGCGAGTTCCCTTGAATTCCTCGGCAGTGTTATAGACAAAACTCAGCATCTTTTGCATGGGATGGAGAAAAATTAGAGGTAACACAAGTCTAGAGACTAAACACAAATTAGCAATAGATGCAAAGATTAAAAATAAAAGCCAATAGCATCCAACAAAACATTAATCAACCAAAGTAGCAGCATACATTATTCAACTCAAGCATCAAGGTTCAAACCATAACTTAGACAAATTTTTGCCATACCACATAGGTCGGTATGATCAAATTACTAACGAGAGAAAATGCCAAGTGTGGTGGTCCAACTATAGGATATGCCACGTTCTTCTCACTCCCTTATTAAACCAAGGTAGCAATATGTTTGTCTTTTTCACATAACTCCCATGCCAAGTGTACAATTTCCTTCCTTAGCTGTTTTATGGTAGTCTCTAAGTGTTGGGTATGCTTATTCTCCTCCCTAAGATCTTTCTGGGTGTTGAGCATTCTATACTTAAGTCTTTCCCCAAGTTCCTCAATGGCTTTCCACGCAGCACTCCTGTAACACCCTCAAATCGGCCATATGCAAGTTTTAGCCGAGCGTGGCGGTGGTCGGGGCCGAGCACGGGGGGAGCGCGGCGAGGAAGATGGTGGCGGCGCTTGCTGAGACCGCAGGGAGCACTGCGCGGCGGCGAGCATAGGAGGAGGAGGCGATGACGCATTTGTCCGAGGTAGACGGGGCGGTGGCGGGTGGCGCTGGCCGGCGGCCGACGTACGCGGGGAGGACGGGTCGCAGTGGGGAGAGAGGAGGGGAGGCGCGGTTGGTGGGGAAGGAGATGTACGCGTGTGTGGGTGGGGCCGCGAGGTGGGTCCCGGAGCGGTAGGTGGCGGGGTTTTTGTCGGGGGCGGTGCACGCGGGGTGGGAGTGGGACCGGGGGCGAGCGGGGGTTGGTGGGAGTGGCGACCAGGTTGGGGTGGGGGTGTGCAGGTGGGCGGAAGTGCATGCGCAGGTGGCGTGGGGATTGGGTCGGCTGGGGCGCGATCAGGTGAGAGGGGAGTGGGGCCAGGGGATTAGGTGGCTGACAGAGAGTGGCCAGGGTGAGGTAGAGGGTGGCGGCAGGTCGCGTTGGGTGGGGCTCAGGCGGGTCAGGTGGGAGAGAGAGAAAGAGAGAGAGAGACAGAGGCGGGGTGGGGAGATGGTTTGGGGTTAGCGTAGGTGGGGTTAGGGTACGGTTTGGGGTTAGACAGATTAGGGTTTTAATTTGGAGGTGGCCGGCTAGGCTTTCAGGCCTCGCTGGCTGCCTCCTATAAAATAATATAAATTTTGGTTATTTAAAACGGCCCTTTCGTAAACCATTTTTAGACAAAACAAAATAATCCGAAGGACCGGGGCTTTTGTATTTGAATAAAGGCTAGGTATTTAGAAAACAGAAATAGGGTTTTTCGAAAATAGTTTCAGACAACAGATGCATGATGATGACGATGCTCAAATGTAATGTGGCATGATGACATGAGCATGCGGTCATGATGATGCAATGCACAAAAACACCGCGATTTTCTAGTAGTGGTTTTAGCGGGGCGCCACAATTCGACACCACTAACAATGGATCTCGCCCTCGAGATCCGCCTCATGGTACCGGAAGGAAGCCGATAACCTGAAACTTCTCTCTTCATGGAGATCCTCGCGACACCACTAACAAGATTGTTGCTCCATCTTGAAATCGGCGACACCACCAACAAGGGGTCCTGGTCCATGATCGTCGAGAACACTCCAGAAAACAAAGGACGGAGGTAAATGTATCCACAAATAAAGCCACCTCTAACTTTGATAGAAAAAGAACCGATGCATTCTCATCCACTTCAATGTACACGAGCAAATAGAGTGAGTAGTCAGCATGGGGGCCAATCCATCACGCACCCAAACTATTACTCGGCACAATCAGTAGAAAAGCGTGCAACCATTCTCGAAATCAGACTGAAGATCTCGACAAGCGAGGTTCGGAACAAAAGAGGAATGCAGACTCTGCATCGGATCTGGCATAGATCATGTTGTCGCGTCGGAAACCACCGGAAGGCACAAGGAGGAACAAAGGGAAGTCCAACAGATGAAGGATTCCTCAGATAGCATGAAGACCGGATGTAGAAGCACCGTTACCAAAGGAGGAAGCGAAACCCTGAAGGTACGATGGAAACCCAACCACGACAATTCCTAGAGTGGAAGAAAAGATAAGAGAGCAGATTTAAAACACGCAAAGGTAAGAGGAGAACAACAGAGGGGTAAGGTGTAAAATCAGACCTAATCAGATCTATCCAACTGATTTTGCAAAATAGTTTTGACACTCAAGATCGTCCGTAAGCTAGGTTATCCTACAGGCTGGACTTGTGGGGTATCGTAACTGTTGGGCTCTAATACCACTCTGTAACACCCTCAAATCGGCCCTATGCAAGATTTAGCCTTTTCCGCCAAACCCACATAGAAACGATTCAAGGACGCCCACCAGGCACTTTCGTGCGGGTGGAAACAAAGTAATACCATTACACGACAGTCCTCGATGGGACCCACATAACAGATATATGTACAACAACGACTCAACGAGTCAAGAATACAGATATACAATACAAAGATCCAAATCACCTTGAAAACGATAGAGCGTCCGACTACGGACAAGAGGCAAATGGGGCTAAGAGCCCTAAAGAATAACCAATGGCGTCCATAACCCTGCCTAGGCCAAGTCGGAAGGGTAACCCTGCTAACGACGTCGATCTCAAACCTGCTAAAACAAAAGGGGTGCCGACAAAGGGCAAAGGAAAAAGAGGAGCGTCAGTACTGAGGCTAGTACACGGCGAGGCTAGAATTCGGTGGTCCTCGCCTAAACAGGTATGGTGGGCTGAAGCGGCAGCACAGCGGCACTAAACAACCTATAGAGACTCGAAACAACTGGCGGTTATCAGAGAGGGGTAAGAAAGGCCTATCCGGATCCAACCTGAAGCTAACACCAGACAAACCCATCCTGGTATTTCCCCCTCGAGACCAAACGAGGAAGTCGGACCAAGGAACTCACACAGTTGGCAATTTTACTCATTCCGTTATAGTTGCAGCAATTACTAATCAGATATAGATAGCATGAGTCATCTTGATAGCATAAGTAGTGGGCAGTTTTAATCACCATTCCGTTGTAGTTGGAACATTTAATAGGCAGATATAATTGTCCTGAGGAATCCCAAAACACAGCATTTTGTTGGCACTTTTATCACATTCCATTGGAGTGGCAATACTTACTAGGCAGATATAACAAGACACAAGGAACCCCAGCTCCACCAGTTGTTGGCATTTTTAATATCCATTCTGTTGTATGTGAATATGATTACTAGTCACATATTAAGTCAAATTTGTAACACTACTTTAGTTATGCTTGTCTATGATCGAGATACTGTGCTCCAAGTCGTCCATAACCGCGGACATGGCTTTTAGAAAGTATTACCCTGCAGGGGTGCACAAATAGCAACACACACTCGATCAACCTCGGAAAAACCAACTCAAAACCCAACGAGGCATTCACGACAAAGCGATCACATGATTCATAAAATATTTCAGAGGGCCACCCCATTAAGCTACCCGCAACAAAGTTGGCCGGCTCCGAGGCAGACCTAAGGTTTGCGCCAATGGCTGTAAACAACTGGGAACCCGAAAGTGTGACTAGGCTTGTCGATACCGCGAAAACACTCCGCAATCCTAAACAGTGCAGGTGCTCCACGCACAATCTTAAATAAAGCAATAACATGTTATAAGTACAGGATAGTAAATAAAACCCCAAACTAGTTTGTGGCCCCAAGAAATAGAAATGAATCAAGCTCTGGCTAAGGAGGATCCATAAGGCCTCCCGGATGTGGATAGTGCAAAAAATCAAGGAACAGGTATCAAGTACTCGGGGTCCTACAGGACACAAGTGAGCGTGGAAAACATCTATTGCCCACCGATGCCTCTGCATTAGTTATCTCTAGCATTTTAATAGTTGTTTTTAAAGTCATGATCATCTTCACCAATAAGCATCCCCACCATTAAGCATGTGTCAATCTTCCAACAACGGTGGAACAACAACGACGCGAAGCAGCACCTGAGCAAGCAACTACGACTCGCAAGGCCGACTATTTATCAAACATAGGCAATAGGAGGTGTCCAAGGAAATATAGGGTCTGCAAGGAATATAAATGGTGCACGTAAACTAAAGCAAGGCAATACGGGTAGCAATAGATCAACAGGAGAAAGTAAAGACTACAAATGCAAAATAGGTAGAAAGAGGGAGAATGCCCGCCTGGGAAACGCTGTTGGAGATACATTATCCGAAGAACATGTCGATAATCGCATCCACTCAACGGCCTAATCCGCGAAGAAGCAAACACTAAAAGAAACATCGGATGCACTATTTAATACTACAGCATAAGAATCGACATGTTTATGATATGATGCATGACATGGCAAAGATGCGATGCAATTAGGCAATATTAAGCGGAACCGGGGTCTCTACAATTAATTAATAGGTTCATGTTGTTTTGGTACCCCACAATTTAAATGTTTTATTAACATGGCAAAACATGGCACCGGTTCGCTACACAAATTTAAATGGAGTCCGGAATAAGACAAAAGTATCCCGCATAAACACTCCATATTTAATTATGAGGTGAATCGGCATAATGCCCCCAAACCCACATGATGAGATGTATGCAAGCATGAACCATTTAACATGCAACAATTATATGTCATTTATAAAATATGGGTCTCAGAAAGGGGTCACACATTGGAATTCGGCGATCTTGGTTCGATGTGGTTCAGGTTCGGTCTCGCCGGGATCGGTCTTCGGACTCCGAGGACGGAGTCTCGGCCATCGGATCCGTGAAGAAGTACTTGTCGTTCCGTGTCGATGATCTTCGGGTTCCATGCCGATAGCCTTGGGGTCCCGGTTTCGGTGGTCGGTGAACTTAGTTAGGCGCCGGTTCAGGGCGTCATACTTCTCGAGCATACTATCATGGCACGGATAGGAATTGCAGAAGACCATGCCGGTGAGGGTCTAGTAAACCTCAAGGTAGATTAGTGTTCTTCCAAACATAGAAGCACACAGTGCCGCATACACAGAAGTAAGCGAGGTCGCCTGACACCAAAAGATAACTACAGGACAAGATAGTTCACATGACATACGTGCGGGAGGCTGCCTGTAGGGACGAACGACATAGCACTTGCAGGAGCAGTCGAAGAGAGGCAAGAACAGGTACCCAAAGACATTCGCCTACAGTGCACACAAGAGATCAACGACGAGGATGTCCGTGCGGGTTTCAGCAGCACACTAACACGAGGAAAAATGAGTCGCAGGCTCGAAGCCACTGCCCGCGAGGCAATCTTGGGGTGGCGTGGTGCCGAGAAGACTCAGGGGATGCAGATGGGCTAGCCAGCGATCTTGGGTCAGAGGAGAGCTTGCAGGGGGAAGAGGCCTGGCGGCGGTGGTCGCACAAGCAGGCAGACGGGATGATGGCGGCTTGACGCAGCGAGGTCGGGCCGGGAAGGGCCACAGGCAGGCCTGGTGAGCGGCGTCGCCGGCTTGATGTAGAGGCTGGGCGACGGCCTGGGGTGGAGGAGCTCGACGGTAGAGTTCGGCGTTGCAGAGGCCGGAAACCCAGTGGGGAGCGAGGCACGCAGGGCCTGGCGGTGGCCAGAGCCGAGCACAGGGGGAGCACGGCGAGGAAGATGGTGGCGGCGCTTGCCGAGACGGCAGGGAGCACTGCATGGCCGCGAGCACAGGAGGAGGAGGCGACGACGCATCGGGCCGAGGTAGACGGGGCGGTGGCGGGCGGCACTGGCCATCGGCTAACGGACGCGGGGAGGGCGGGTCGCAGTAGGGAGAGAGAGGAGGGGAGGCGCGGTTGGTGGGGAAGGAGATGGACGCGTGTGTGGGTGGGGCCGCGAGGTGGCGCCCGGAGCGGTAGGTGCGGGGTTTTTGTCGCGGGCAGTGCACGCGGGGTGGGAGTGGGACCGGGGGTGAGAGGGGGTTGGTGGGAGTGGCGACCAGGTTGGGGTGGGGGGTGTGCAGGTGGGCGGAAGTGCGTGCCCAGGTGGCGTGGGGATTGGGTCGGCTGGGGGGCGATCAGGTGAGAGGGGAGTGGGGCCAGGGGATTAGGTGGCGGACAAGGAGTGGCCAGGGTGAGGTGGAGGGTGGCGGCATGTGGCATTGGGTGGGGCTCAGGCGGGTTAGGTGGGAGAGAGACAGATAGAGAGAGAGAGAGAGAGAGAGAGAGAGAGAGAGAGAGAGATGGCGGGGTGGGGAGATGGTTTGGGGTTAGGGTAGGTGGGGTTAGGGTACGGTTTGGGGTTAGACAGATTAGGGTTTTAATTTGGAGGTGACTGGCTAGGCTTTCGGGCCTGGCTGGCTGCCTCCTATAAAATAATATAAATTTTGGTTATTTAAAACGGGGCTTTTGTAAACCGTTTTTAGACAAAACAAAATAATCTGAAGGACCGGGGTTTTTGTATTTGAATAAAGGCTAGGTATTTAGAAAACAGAAATAGGGTTTTTCGAAAATAGTTTCAGACAACAGATGCATGATGATGACGATGCTCAAATGCAATGTGGCATGATGACAAGAGCATGCGGTCATGATGATACAATGCACAAAAACACCGTGATTTCTAGTAGTGGTTTTAGCGGGGCGCCACAACTCCTTGCAGAAGCAAAGAATGGCATATGCATTTCAGAATTGGTGAACATGCAGAACCCCGTTTTCTTGTGGTCATCTTCCTTGTTTTTATATAAATGGAGTTGCACCCACCAATACTCTCGTCCTTCATATATCACCGAAAATCCCTTGTACACGCCTTCACCATCTATCCCCAAGCCGATCATGAGGTATTTGAGTGACTTGGGAAATTCCGTGTCACACTCTAGTGTCATAGTCATCAGTGGTCCCTTCTTGATAGATTCATTGATGGTGGACATCTACAAAAATAGATGAGGAAGGATTATAAGGATAAGTTTTATGAGATGAAAAGACAAGTGTAAGGTTTGAAATAGAATTATTTTTCCTAAGGGTTTTCCTTAGTCTAATCCAACCTAGGGTCACAAACCTACAGGCAACACAATGCTCTGATACCATCTGTAAGATCTCACTTGATAAGGTGCAGATCCCTGTGATTGCAGTGCTAGTCCCTAGATTGTTTGCTAGCACCCACAGTTTAAGATGAAGTACACAGATACAAAGGTCATTATTACATCGCATATCCAGGAATATAATAATTCTTACAACTCACTTAGCCCAAGGCTAATATTATTCAAAGTTCATGAGACATAGTATAATAATAGAGTCTTTTATCTTCATGTGCCACAGGCAAACATGTCGAGTGTAGACCCATAACCCTACTCACCATCAGAGTATCCTACAACATGATAAGTTACAGCCACAAAGGGTCAATACAGTTGTAATTGTATTGTCAAGTGATACCATAGTTACATAGTAAAATCCAACAACTACATGAATATATGGGTAAGTGTGGTTTTGGCTGACTTTGCTAAAAGCAAGGTTTTATCTTATAGTTTTTGAAGAGTAGGTTTTCCTTTTCAAAACACTAAGGTACCATTGATAGACATCAATGAACCTCTACCCTTGTTCCCCCACAAATTTAACTTAGAGAAATTTGGATGAGGAGATTTTTGAACTGCTTCAATGTCTTGACGCTCAGAAATTGTCCATAAATGGGGATACGGCTAAGTACTTAGTTTTTACCCTCTCGAGAGGTGGTGCACTTTCCCCACAAGACTCGACATGCATCGATACAAGACTTTTCAGAAGCAATCCCTCAGAACACCACGGACGCGTTCCATCCTATCATAACTACCACCCTTTGTCCGTCTGGCTGAGTTCTCGCAACTTAGTCGATCAAGGCAGAGCCCATATGCCATGTGGCTGCACTAGAAGCTTCGCGACAAGAACGTCTCCACTCTCTTTGTTCCTGGGTGGCCGTCCATAAGTGTGATACACTACGGTAAACCATAGACATGGGCCCTGAGTAACCACTCAACATAATCCATACAAGTCCCATTTCCACCCAGGTGTTTCATTAACATCAGTTGTTTTTCTTAGTCAAAAAGATATATAATTCCACACTATCTTAATATGAATTTCCACCCACGAATTCTAAATAGCATGGCTAAGCACTCTAGCATACGATGTCACCTATCTAGGAAAATACTACCAAGGTATATTCTATAGGATAGTCATAGCATAGTAACATATATAAATAATCCTACAAAAATATCACTAATGCATTATAAAAAAATTAATAGGACTTTTGATGACCAAAATATCACTTGCATTGGTAGTTAGGGGAGTAGGTACAATCCTCACAACAACAAACTTCACAATCCACACAATCTACACAACATAAATCCAACAACAATAATAGAATCAATATAGGCACCATAAAAATATGAATGCATGAAAAATGCAATGAGATGAACAACACTCTTTAATAATCAGAGTCTGCGGTATAGAGGTAAAAATACTCCATCTAAAGGAAAGGATTACTCAAAAATAATAATTTATAAAGTAATTTTTATGGGTAAAATACTCCTAAAAAGGTTCTACCTAGAACTCAAATTTTACAGGAGCTAATGAGCAAAATGAGGTCTCTAAAGTGAAGTTCTCATTTTTTTGAATCCATGGACACCAAGTTTGTATTTTTCATATTTGTGGTTCAAATGTTATTGAATTTCTAAGTTTAACAACTAATTCAAATCTATTCTTTCGAATTTATGAGAGGGATTACACGTGGCCTAATCTTACTGGCCGGTACCGATTCAGCTGGATTGGCAAAATGAGCCGTTGGATTTAAATGATAATGAGTGGGTCAGATCGATCGATACCCCTTCAGTAAGTGATCTAATCCTGGCCCTAGGATACAGATCCGATGGATCTCAACGCTTGGCCAAGAACTAGTGGCGCTACCTACTGCGCGCGGCGGCGGTGCGTCGGGAGGGTGGTGATGCGGTTGTTCTAAAGGGTTAAGGGAAACATGGACCATTACCGAGGGTTGTGAAGGTCGAGGAGGTCTTGGTGGTGGTCATGGTTGAGGAAGCGGCACTCTGGTTTGTCCTTCATTCCTTGCCAGAGTTCTCGCCGAAGTCGGAGCTCGCGTCTTGTGACAGTGGAGTCCTCTTGGGGCTCGAGCAGGCAAAACAAGGTATTAGTGAGGCACGCTAGGTCCTGATAAGATCTTGGTGGCCAAATTAGGGCAGAGGGAAACCGTGTCTCACCGTAATTCATCGGCAAACGGTGACGGCAGAAATAGCTCCGGTGGTGGCCGTGCCGACGACATGGGGCATGATTAATCAAACGGAGTGGGTTAACAGATGCGCCCAAGGATGGTGAAGGTTACATGACAGAAAAGGGCGCGGGGTAGTCGGTTCTCACCAGAATTGTCACCGAAGCTCGTCGGTGGCCGCGGTGGTTCCAGCTCAAAATCGAGGAGCCTGGGGGCTCTCTGGTGGCGGGGTTTGAGGGGAAACGGCGAGGTGTGAGTGGGTATTAATAGGCCGGGGTCAGAGTGGAGAATTACTCCGGTAATCACACGAATTTAATCGAATTGATTCGACTAGAAATGGCCAGGAGTGGGGCGGGCTCCTCCGTCGTTTGGTTGAAGACGATGAGCTGGCGAGTGGGCAGGTGGGGTCGAGGTGCCAGTAAGTCAGTGCGAAGAGGGGTTGGTGAGAAAAGAAAACCAGCGGGGAGAAGAGAGTGTCGGGTGGACCTTAGTGGGTCGGGGGTGCTGGGCCAAAAAGGGTTTGGCTGAAGCAGATATTTTCCTTATTCTTTTTCTTTTTAGTTTTTTTTCGACAAATGATTTGAACTAGCAAATAAGCTTCAAACTAATTCAAATTTTCACCAGATTTTAAAGAGGTATACCTAGTGTTTAGGAAAATTTAAATACATCAAAACCTCTAATAAAACATTTTGTGTAAATTTAAGTGAAATCACAAAGTCCTACCTTATATATATAGAAGTGGTTTTTTATAGGGTTTTTCCTAGGTTTTTATTCTTTGAAAATTTTGTGAAATGCAACACATGCTATGCTGATATGTGTGCAATGATGATGTTTGATTTAATAGAAAATTTGGGATGTTACATTACCTCATCTGGTGCTTTCTTTTTTCAATCTAGATAAGGAAGCTTTTTCTCACCTGACTTACTCTTGTCTTTTACCCTTTTTGTGGCTCAGGTTATTTCGTTGGTTTCTTTTGTTGTTGCTTATTGCTTTTCTTCTTTTCTACTACAACAACGTCATCTTCCTTACTTATTTCATTATATTCTCTTGGATCAACCGTCTCTGCATCAGAGTCATAATGATCCTCATGTGCATCATTGTATCCACCTTGGTTTGATCTTATCTTTTAGTCTCATCTTGAGGATCCACCAACGTTAGGGATGTCAGCGGCGCACCACTTAATCCCGCGTAATACCGTTTATTATTACTTTAGTTTAATAAAATTTGCTTTTTCCAAGAAAAAACAACTAACCAGTTGAATAAACGGGTATTGCGGATGCCATTTAGGCGCCATTTATATCCCTAACCAACGTATCATCTTCTTGGATTACTTCGAACAAGGCTTTTTCCTTGCGCTCTTTTTCAGCTTCGTATTCAGGTGGTCCTAAGGGTCATGTAACTACTGCACCCCTTCTTATGACAACATTAGTAGAAACAGAAATATCTTTATCACCACGAAGAAAAATTGATAACTAGATGCTATTTGTTCACACCGGGTTTCAATCATACTAAGATACTTATGAAATAATTTTATTTCCTGGCATATCTCATCATATTTTTCCATGAGTTCTGCCAAAATCTTTTAATGTTTTTGGAAATGCTTATGGAAGTTATTATGAGATTTTACTTGTCGATGTTTTAATTCTTGAAAAACATTTCTAGTTTCGTCTTCTTCAATTAAAACTTGTAAAAAATCCTCTTTGTTTTCCTTAGTAAGTTTAAAGGGTATACCTTTTTCTTTCATAGTTTTTCATACCTCGGGCATAAGATCAGGAGTTATCCGTAGTATCCCTCTTTCCAGCTTAGTGCCAAAATCAGGATTATATAAAGAATCGTTCTTAGCCCTAGTAGACATTAACTCTAAACATTCTTTAATAGTTAAAGTGTTTATTGAAACTCCTGCTGATAAGTCAAGCAATTCTCTACATTGAGTATTGAGACCATGGGAAAATAAATGGCAGATTGTTAGTTCAGAATAGCCATGATTAGGAATACTATTGATCATTCCAAAGAATCTTTCCTAGGCTTGTGGGTAGTTTTCTCCCACGTTCTGACTAAAGTTGCCTATGGTCTTTCTTAGTTCAGTTACCTTTTTAAAAGGATTAAACCTGTTTATGAATTTAACAATGCAGTTTCCCAACATTTAACGTAATGGCGAAGGAGAGAGTATAACCAGTCTAGAGCTTTACCTTTAAGAGACCATCGAAATAATTTACGACGAGAAAAGTCTCTCGGCAAACCTTTTGGTCCAAGCGATGTTATCACATTATCGAACTCTCTTATATGTCTTCCTGGGTCTTCATCTTCCCTTCCACTAAAAGCTTTCCCTTGCAAAATTTTAATAATTCCACCATCAAATCAATATTCTCTAACTCCGGGATTAAGGAACTCTATTGGTTGTTTAAGAAATTCAGAACTTGGAGCACTGTACTCCCTGAGAGTTTTCTTAGGTTTCATAGGAGTTGTCTTGTAAATAGACATGATTTGCATAATATCACTCAGGTTTTCAACTTCAACTTTATTTGATCTTAAAAGTTTTTCAAGAATTTCTTCACGCCTCTGAGCAGGCACGTGCTCAATATAATCCGGCAGGTAGGTCCTACCAGAGAGTGTAGACCCTTTGTCTCTTAAGGAGAACATTTTGTAGTAGCAACATCTGAAATGTCAAAAGACAAACACTTAGCGCTTAGCTCCCCGGCAATGGCACCAGAAAATAGCTTGAAGTCTGCAAGAGCACAGATCGTTTGTAGCTAGTTTCGAACGTCAAATATCGATCCCACAGGGAGACCAAAGGTAAGTGTTTATTGGTGAAGTCTCTATCACACCAAAAGTTGTCACAGGTCTTCGAGTGAATTGACAGCAAGTGTTGAAATAAGAATATTTCAAAGTGAGACTTCCTCGTTCACCTGATGGAGAACCAGCTCCCTGACACGCAGACATGTCCTGCCTATGGACAATGCACTTCGACAGATTAAAACATCGAGAAGGAGACAACGCCGGTGTCATCCTAACATCACCAGAAGGTGACAAGATGATGTGTGTTCGATGAATGCAGTTTCGTGCCTCCAACAATGAATCTAAATACAAGGCTCTGCTCCATGGGATGCGGATGGCCAAAGCTTGTGGCACAACACGACTCTAAGCTGGTAGTGGATCAAACCATGAACCAGTGTGATGCCCTGAGCGACAACATGATCGCCTACCGCAACCTCTATGATGCACTCGAAGGAGACTTCGACCGCTACGAATGGTGGCATGTTGGCCACGAGAGCAACTAAGAGGCGGATACACTCACCAACATTGGCTCCACCTATGCCCTGGTGCCACCTGGAGTATTCCTAGAGAAAATATGTGAATTCTCCATCAAGCCAAAGGTTCTAGAACAGCCAACCAGCACATCAAAGGACTCGGGGGCTACGCCACCCGACGAACTCAAAACACTTGAAAATAAGGAACAAGAGATAGGAATGAAGGGCCCATGGAGGTCATGATGATTGAGCCATCCTGGACGCAACCATACATCACATACCTGCTCAGCAAAAGGTTGCTAGATGACTGAATAGATGCTCGACATATAGCGCGACGTTGCAAGGTTTTTGCCATCATTAACGGCAAACTATATAATCGCAGCATCACAGGAGTCCTTCAACGATGCGTCTCTAACAGAAAACAGAGAGCCATCCTCCTCGAGATACACAAAGGCACCTGCATCATCATGATGGAAGCCGCGCCCTCGTCGCCAAAGCTCTACGAGCTAGTTTCTACTGGCCAACAGCAATGCGCGATGCTAAGGACATCGTCCAGAAGTGCAATGCTTGCCAAAGATTTGCGACAAACTGCACGCACCTGGCACAGAGCTTAAGCCAATAGCCGTGGCCTGGCCCTTCGTGCAATGGGGACTCGGCCCGTTCGGCAAGATGCAAAAATCTTCACTTGGAGGATACGTCTACCTCCTCATGGCAATCGACAAGTTCAACAAGTGGATTGAGGCCATGACGGTGACAAACCAGTCAGGGGCCACTTTCGTCAAATTTTTCGAGTCCATCGTCTTTAGATTCAGGGTGCCACACAACATCATCACCGACAACGGAACGAAGTTCACCTCGAACAAATTTTAGGATTTCGGCGAAAAACTGGGAATCAACATTAGCTACGCCTCGGTGGCGCATCCTCAGACCAACGGTCAAGTCGAAAAGGCCAACGGCCTCATCTGAAGTGGCATCAAGAAAAGGCTCCTCAGACCACTCGAAAGAGCTTCTAGGTGCTGGCCTGAGGAGCTACCATCGGTACTATGGAGACTGCGCACAACTCCAAACAGCGCCACAGGGTATAATCCGTTCTTCATGGTACACGGTGCTTAGGCAGTACTACCTGCAGAAGTATGCTACAAAGCCCCAAGGGTTGTAGCATAAAGTGAGGCGGAATCAATTTGCGCACTTGAAGACTCTGTCGACCTTCTCGATGAAGAGCATGAAATAGCAGCGGAACAATCCACGATCTACCAGCAAAACCTCCGCAACTACCACAGCCGAAGGCTACGCCCAAGGTCCTTCGACAAAGGAGACCTCGCCTGCGATTGAAGCAACAAGGACACCTCAAGCTCGAGTCCCCTTAGGAGGGACCTTATGTGATTATCAAAGTAATCCCAGGTGGCGCCTACCGCCTTAAATACATACAAAATGTGGAGTTGCATACTCCAACCCCTGGAACGTCATGCAACTGCGTCGTTTCTATCCATAGATGTTTTTATTTAACAAATAAGGGTATTCAACTAGGCTACTTAGCAACACATTGTACCTCTTGATATTATGCGAATAAATAAAACTAAGTTCCTCCAACCTCGTGTCTCTAGTTTAATTGCAATTACATTAGTTTGGGGTTGTGCTGCCATGTCTAACTTGTTACACAAGCAACACCGTAACCTGAGTAGCTGACATAGTATTAATCAAACCCTTCATAAACCCAACCCAGCTGTAATGGACCTTATAGGTTGGCAAGGT
Source organism: Avena eriantha (assembly GCA_910589775.1). Taxonomy (NCBI): domain Eukaryota; kingdom Viridiplantae; phylum Streptophyta; class Magnoliopsida; order Poales; family Poaceae; genus Avena; species Avena eriantha. Next base: position 211,385,594 of record OU342740.1, read on the forward strand.
GCTACGATAAGTATGGGTCAGGCTAACGAAAAGGCACTGCATAGTACAAGCTACTCAAAGAATACACAAGCTAGCAAGCTTTACACACACTACGGGTAACAAAAACTCCCAATCTAAATATACGAACTTTACAACACCTTTGACATCTCCGTGCAGACCCAAAACTACTCTATTGACGTAAAAGGAGAACATTGGTGCGCTCCTCGAACAACTCGATGATGTCTTCGGCTGGCTGATCAACCACCCGATAATGGGGCACCATATTCCACGCCATCCCCTTTGGTGGGGGTGGCGGTCCCACAACAACAACAACCAAATCCAAATCGGGTCGATGCAGGCACACAAGCGCCAGTGCACCCTTGGCACCCGCGACTAACTACTGATGCACGCACTCGCGAACTGTGCCGACATCCTTAAATTTCTTCAACAGAGCTAACAAGCTTGACAGCACAGTGTCCAAGGGGAACATTGCCCGAAAGATGTGCTTCAGGCACGACTGCGCCTTCTTCAAATAACGCAGCACTTGCGACACACGATCCTTCAACGTCGCCAACACGACTGCACAACCCCGATCAACCCAAAAGTGCCTGCTAGCTTCTAGATGCTCCTGGGTCAAGCAGTTTAGCTGAATGGCGACTCGGTCTCTCTGTTCCCGTGGAAGGCGAGTACTTACAATTGCAAAGAGCAGTAAAAAGCACAAGGAAAATCTCCGCCACAAGTGGCTAGAAAAGGAGAAGAAGGCAGGGAAACTAACACTTCAAATTGCTCATACAGATGAGCCACCTCGCCCAGAAGATATTTCTCATGTTCACTCGCTTTTTTGGCCTTCGACTACCACACATCAGCGCTACCACAGATCATGGGCATCTCTCACTCCAAGTGTTTTATGCGATCATGTAATCGAGACAACAACGAAAATTCCTCAATCTTTGAACATGGTTGCGCCACAGGTTCATCAGTGGGAGATGTGTCAGACGGATCACTCGAAGGACCCTATCCAAGCAGAGGAACAGATGGATAAGACCAACATTCAAAATAACACCAATAATAAAAGCAGTGAGTTTAGCAAGTTTCAAAGGGGGCACCCCACAAGCACAAAGCAGGTCAAAGAAGTCTATAGAAGCTAGAATATTACAAAAGGATGACAAAGGGACAACCTACAACTACGCATTGGCACTCGAGGGCTTCATCGAGACAGTGGCAGCCTTTAATGCTACAACGTTCTCTGTTACAGCCTCTAGTGTCGTGGTCTTTGCCATCTTTGACCGCTTCAGCTCCGTTGAGTACTTTGCGAGTGTCTGATGAGCCGATGCCCATATTTGTGACAACGAGAAGCAAAGGGAGCAAAAACTAACTTCTAGCCATCTGCAGTAACCGGCATCACGGTGGAGACCTTGCTAGGGTTCAGATTAACACGATGGGCTTGCACCATCGCAAGTCCCATGGTAGCTCCGACCCCCTCTACGTATTCTTCAACTCCATGGGAACGCGTTCGGCGAAGGACTCCACCAATCCTTTAAGATCTTTGATAAGCTCAGCCTTGGGGGCCATCTCCTCTCAAAGACACCCAAGCGTACCCTTGGCCTTTTTAAGGTAATCCTTGACAGAGAGGTTGCGGTCTTTGACTACAGCTATAGCACCGGCCAAAGCATCCTGGTGAGCCAGAGCTTGAGCGTCAATGCTCACACCAGCGGCATTTGCCAGAATACATAGATGAGCACAACCAAACAGAGGAAATGTAGAGCAAAGCAACAACGCAGCATCACACCTGAGAGTGCCTCAGCAACAGAGAGAAGCTGATCCATGAACACCTTCTCCCTGTCCGCTATAGTGGCAAGCAGGTCCTCCTATGCTTCTTCGACTCCTGGATGGAGCGTTCAAAGGCTTCGAGTGCCTCGTCACGTTTCTTCTCCATTGCGGCAAGACCCTTCTAGAGGGAATTGACGCGACGAAGGAGCTCATTATTCTCACCTACAAAGGATGATAGAAAAACTCAAGCTTGACAATTTTCTATAAAAACAATAGAGATATACAGAGTATGAGTTCACCTTCGAACGCGCGATGCTTGGTCTCCATCAAGGCATGCCGATGGCCCACGGATGTAATCTATTCGGCGAGGTGAATTGATTCCTTCAGGACAGGCTGCAAAAAGAGAAGCATTAGCACCAACCTCATTTCAACTTGCATAGTCAAGGAAACTTACATGATCCTCCAGGGACTCCGAAGTCTCCTTCTACATAGATGTCCGGGCAACTATCTGGTGACCCCGTGTGGGGGGAATCAAAGAATTGGCATCGGAGGTGGCCCGCCACCTCGGTAGAGTGCGACCGCTCTGCCACATCCTTATCTTTGGAGTCCGTGACTCTAGTCTCCTTCACGAAGCGACAATCATCGGATGACGATGATACAATTTCGCTACAACAAAAATATACAAAACAACTTCAGAGCAAAAGATTTCAGGACATAAGGTCAAACTAGCAGAAGTACAAAACATACTAGTCGAAGTCTTCGAGGTCAAAAGAGTCCTCAGACGCCTCCTTCTGTGTCCTCAGCTTCTTCCGTGGAGGAGAAGCCAAGCACCACGTGAATTGGATCCTCCACCTCAGTCGAAGGACCAACCGACGTTGCCAGCAAAGAAGCGTCCAAGTCCTCGCTTCAGGAGCGTTTACGAGTTCCGTTCTCACTGGACTCGGGGGCTTCCTTCTCGTCAGCAATAAGGACGGTGGAGCCCGACTCATCGTCCTCCTCCACTTTGCAGGGGATTACTCCCTCCGGCTGGTGAGGCAAAACAGTGGCCACTTTCCAGTCCTAGCATAATAGCCAGCGTCAGTATAAGGAAATCCTAGCAGGCAATTGAAAAACAGAACAAACAAAGAAAGAAAACTACCCTCGGGCGGAGGGTGACTCGCACAGAACGGAGGCACGGCTGAGTCACTAGGGAGTTTCTCCTTGGCTATGAACTTGGTCAGCATCTGAAACCTCCTGTCTACTTCAACCCGAAGAAAAAATTTCCCGGGAGATGCGGGTGACGTCTTTAACACCGGTCCAACAGGACATCGGATGCGCCCTAGCGTGTAGCGGCTGCACTCGACGACGCATCCAGGTGTGAATGAGGTATGCATCGCCCACTTCCTTCCCTCAGATGAGTTGAAGGTCGCAGACCCGCTTGTACAAAACCTCTGTTTCTTCGGCTTCGCCAGGCATGACTGTGTTCTTCCCACGACCTCCTCCTTTTGCAATCCACCATTGGATCAAAAGGTGCGAGCCTGAAGAGTCGTCGTCGGCCTCCTGGTCGCGGATGTTGGACATTGGGGTCCACATGGATCCCGCAGCCTCCTATCTTATAGACTACGACCTAGAGCCCCGACTGCCACTTTCAATTTGAAGAGCTTTTTGAAAATACCAAAGTGTGGCTCGATTCCGAGCTAGCACTCGAAAAGTGTGATGTAGCAGGCAATGTGGAGAATGGAATTGGGAGTCAGCTGACGAAGCTGGAGCTGTAGAAGCAGGTCACCCTCACACCAACTTGTGGAGGGGGAGAGAGAGGCCCCCGAATGACAAAAGCCTGAAACAATCACCTGAATCCAGAAGGGGATCGGGATTACCTCGTCGCAAGGCATTTGGCAGTCAGCTCCATTGGCCGCAAGACTGCCATCCTGGTGCCAGTTGAAGAGCTCTGACTCCTTTATGGCAGACCGCCGCCACGATCCATTATTGACGTGCATACCCACGCCGTTCTTCTTGCATGTTGTAGCAGCAGCACCAGCACCAGAGACCGTAGCAGCAGTGCCCTTCTTGGCTGCAATAGTGGCGGATGCAGATCCAGCGGCTGAAGCTCCTTTCTTCTTCCCCCATATTTCGCTTGCGGTAGGAGCGCAGAAAGTAGCTCGAGACGGTTTTGAGGCCATCCAGCGCAACAATGGAGGCGCGAGCAATGGAAAAGCAGTGGGAAGCAATGGAGGCAGGGCGCAAGGGAGATATGAATTGTGGGGAAAATTACCGCACAAAGATCCCTACTTAACCTCAGCACAGATGCAATCCAATGGCCAGAAGCGCACAACCAGATGCGTGGCACAAATCAAGGTGGACGCGTGGTGATGCGAACGTGAACCATCGCCCCACTTTTCCCATTACGCGCAAGAATCAAGGAGACACACTTAACACCGAAGATTATGCATTCCTGGTTAAATCCAAGTCAGAAATGGGGTCCCACCTTCATCACGTCCAATCAAAACCGCTCACGTGGGCAAATGAGGTCATCGCATTGTCAGCACTGACGTCATACACTCTAGCAGGAGCATCTTTCGACTAATCTAGTCCTCACTCGACTCTACGACTCGACTAAGAGCTCGAGGGCTATTCCTAACAGGAGAGCTAGCCAGCGCACCCAAAACTTCATGGACATGGAAACATTTCGACAAGGTAATTGCACTTAAACCCCTCACTCGAATCAACGATTCGATTGTGGACTCGGGGGCTACTCCCATAGGGAGCACTAAAGCATACTCTTGAAACAAGCAAAATACAATAGCAGTCGAAAACATTATAGTCCCCACTCGATTCTACAACTCGAATAGGCACTCAGGGCTACTCCTATAGGGAGCGCTGGCTGCGCACCCTATGATTTTATTTTACTAAATGTGTGTTGGCTACGTCCACACTCGAAAGCAATGGCGACTCCGCCTCATATTTTACCTGCACGGAGACTATGTCTCCTAGGCCACCCGAATCATCTCCGTGATGATAAAATTCGGATGCCACTCTCACAGCGTGAAGATAAGAACTGAAAAAAGCCTGGAAATGCACCTGCTACACTTTACCAAAAATAATCCGTACCTGTAGGTATGATGAAATAAGCCTTGACGGCACGTCGAGTGCTCACACTTATATACTGGAATTCGATTATGTAAGACCTTTGTGGCATGAGTTGAATTACGCCAGCACTTTTCCGAATTCGTGTCCGGGGACTCGAGTTTGAGTAGATTGCGTTGTTTTTTCCCTAAGGTAGTTAAATGATCCCAATACATCGGATGGATCAGGCACGTATATCGACAATCCCTATGACATAAATTAAAGCACCCAAAAACATGTTCGTCTATGCACTCGAAGCTTCATAATATCCACTCAAATCTATGACTCAACCCGGGGATACTGATGTAGGCATACCCTATAGGTACTCGTTATCAGCATATATGGTCCAGCCCAAAAGAAGCCCACGACATTGCTAAGGCCTAGTCGAGATTTGGGTGGCCTGGGAGACTTCGACTCCTTATAGAACATGGCAAAGTATGACATAGAAGTTAAAAGGGAAAACCCTAATATGTAACCGACTTGGCTTACCATCCCGAGAACTAGCCTATCTATATAAAGGGTGGGAGGGGGCAGCAAGGAGGATATTCGCAACCCTAGTTTCCACGCCATCGCCAGATTGCATCTGCGCACACCTGTAACTTTCCAATCCTTGATATTTTCAAGAGCTGACAAGCAGAGTAGGGTCCTCTACGAGGCCTGAACCTAGGTAAACCTCATGTCACCTGTGTGCTTGTTTTCTACCCGATCGATGCCTCTAGTGCTCCCTACTTCCGTGAACCTAAGTCCATCAACGATGGCATTGATGAGTTAACTCCTCGTCAACTCCAGAACACTAATCAAACTATAGCAGATCAAGAAATCCAAATATATGGCTTAATAAAAGTAAACTAATAATAGCAGAACAAGAACTCTAAGATATAGCAGATCATGAACTCCTGAACCCTAATCAAATTGTAATAGATCAAGAACTCGAAAAACCCTACTCAAGAACTATGCAAATAAGCAAGAGGGGAACCTAGTACTCAAAAGATAGTTTGTGCTCTCCTCCTTCATGGTGGGTGCCGTGAGGGGATCTCACCAAAAAGCTTCTTCTTCAGCTACGGCGGTGGTGCTGTGGAACCCTAAGTGAGAAAGTGAATGTTATCGCAATGGCCCAGATGGGTGGTTTATAGTGTTACACATTT
>OU342740.1:211392589-211488352 GCA_910589775.1 Avena eriantha
GGTGGAACAACAACGACGCGAAGCAGCACCGAGCAAGCAACTACGACTCGCAAGGCCGACTATTATCAAACATAGGCAATAGGAGGTGTCCAAGGAAATATAGGGTCTGCAAGGAATATAATGGTGCACGGAAACTAAAGCAAGGCAATACGGGTAGCAATAGATCAACAGGAGAAAGTAAAGACTACAAATGCAAAATAGGTAGAAAGAGGGAGAATGCCCCTGGAAACGCTGTTGGAGATACATTATCCGAAGAACATGTCGATAATCGCATCCACTCAACGGCCTAATCCGCGAAGAAGCAAACACACTAAAAGAAACATCGGATGCACTATTTAATACTACAGCATAAGAATCGACATGTTTATGATATGATGCATGACATGGCAAAGATGCGATGCAATTAGGCAATATTAAGGGGAACCGGGGTCTCTACAATAATTAATAGGTTCATGTTGTTTGGTACCCCACAATTTAAATGTTTTATTAACATGGCAAAACATGGCACCGGTTCGCTACACAAATTTAAATGGAGTCCGGAATAAGACAAAAGTATCCCGCATATAAACACTCCATATTTAATTATGAGGTGAATCGGCATAATGCCCCCAAACCCACATGATGAGATGTATGCAAGCATGAACCATTTAACATGCAACAATTATATGTCATTTATAAAATATGGGTCTCAGAAAGGGGTCACACATTGGAATTCGGCGATCTTGGTTCGATGTGGTTCAGGTTCGGTCTCGCGGGATTGGTCTTCGGACTCCGAGGACGGAGTCTCGGCCATCGGATCCGTGAAGAAGTACTTGTCGTTCCGTGTCGATGATGTTCGGGTTCCATGCCGATAGCCTTGGGGTCCCGGTTTCGGTGGTCGGTGAACTTAGTTAGGCGCCGGTTCAGGGCGTCATACTTCTCGAGCATACTATCATGGCACGGATAGGAATTGCAGAAGACCATGCCGGTGAGGGTCTAGTAAACCTCAAGGTAGATTAGTGTTCTTCCAAACATAGAAGCACACAGTGCCGCATACACAGAAGTAAGCGAGGTCGCCTGACACCAAAAGATAACTACAGGACAAGATAGTTCACATGACATACGTGCGGGAGGCTGCCTGTAGGGACGAACGACATAGCACTGCTTGAGGAGCAGTCGAAGAGAGGCAAGAACAGGTACCCAAAGACATTCGCCTACAGTGCACACAAGAGATCAACGACGAGGATGTCCGTGCGGGTTTCAGTAGCACACTAACATGAGGAAAAATGAGTCGCAGGCTCGAAGCCACTGCCGGCGAGGCAATCTTGGGGGTGGCGTGGTGCCGAGAAACTCAGGGGATGCAGATGGGCTTGCCGGCGATCTTGGGTCAGAGGAGAGCTTGCAGGGGGAAGAGGCCTGGCGGCGGTGGTCGCACAAGCAGGGAGACGGGAGGATGGCGGCTTGACGCAGTGAGGTCGGGCCGGGGGGAAGGGCCACAGGCAGGCTGGCGAGCGGCGTCGCCGGCTTGATGTAGAGGCGGGGCGACGGCCTGGGGTGGAGGAGCTCGACGGTAGAGTTCGGCGTTGTGGAGGCCGGAAACCCAGTGGGGAGCGAGGCACGCAGGGCCTGGCGGTGGCCAGAGCCGAGCACAGGGGGAGCACGGCGAGGAAGATGTGGCGGCGCTTGCCGAGACGGCGGGGAGCACTGCATGGCCGCGAGCACAGGAGGAGGAGGCGACGACGCATCTGGCCGAGGTAGACCGGGCGGGGTGGCGGGCGGGCGGCACTGGCCATCGGCTAACGGACGCGGGGGGGAGGGCGGGTCGCAGTAGGGAGAGAGAGGAGGGGAGGCACGGTTGGTGGGGAAGGAGATGGACGCGTGTGTGGGTGGGGCCGCGAGGTGGCGCCCGGAGCGGTAGGTGCGGGGTTTTTGTCGCGGGTTGCGCGGGGTGTCACGGGGGGTGGGGTGGGAGTGGGACGGGGGTGAGAGGGGGTTGGTGGGAGTGGCGACCAGGTTGGGGTGGGGGGTGTGCAGGTGGCGGAAGTGCGTGCCCAGGTGGCGTGGGGATTGGGTCGGCTGGGGGGCGATCAGGTGAGAGGGGAGTGGGGCCAGGGGATTAGGTGGCGGACAAGGAGTGGCCAGGGTGAGGTGGAGGGTGGCGGCATGTGGCATTGGGTGGGGCTCAGGCGGGTTAGGGGAGAGAGACAGATAGAGAGAGAGAGAGAGAGAGAGAGAGAGAGAGAGAGAGAGATGGCGGGGTGGGGAGATGGTTTGGGGTTAGGGTAGGTGGGGTTAGGGTACGGTTGGGGTAGACAGATTAGGGTTTATTTGGAGGTGACTGGCTAGGCTTTCGGGCCTGGCTGGCTGCCTCCTATAAAATAATATAAATTTTGGTTATTTAAAACGGGGCTTTTGTAAACCGTTTTTAGACAAAACAAAATAATCTGAAGGACCGGGGGTTTTTGTATTTGAATAAAGGCTAGGTATTTAGAAAACAGAAATAGGGTTTTTCGAAATAGTTTCAGACAACAGATGCATGATGATGACGATGCTCAATGCAATGTGGCATGATGACAAGAGCATGCGGTCTGATGATACAATGCACAAAACACCGTGATTTCTAGTAGTGGTTTTAGCGGGGCGCCACAAACTCCTTGCAGAAGCAAAGAATGGCATATGCATTTCAGAATTGGTGAACATGCAGAACCCCGTTTTCTTGTGGTCATCTTCCTTGTTTTTATATAAATGGAGTTTGCACCCACCAATACTCTCGTCCTTCATATATCACCGAAAATCCCTTGTACACGCCTTCACCATCTATCCCCAAGCCGATCATGAGGTATTTGAGTGACTTGGGAAAATTCCGTGTCACCACTCTAGTGTCATAGTCATCAGTGGTCCCTTCTTGATAGATTCATTGATGGTGGACATCTACAAAAATAGATGAGGAAGGATTATAAGGATAAGTTTTATGAGATGAAAAGACAAGTGTAAGGTTTGAAATAGAATTATTTTTCCTAAGGGTTTCCTTAGTCTAATCCACCTAGGGTCAACCAACCTACAGGCAACACAATGCTCTGATACCATCTGTAAGATCTCACTTGATAAGGTGCAGATCCCTGTGATTGCAGTGCTAGTCCCTAGATTGTTTGCTAGCACCCACAGTTTAAGATGAAGTACACAGATACAAAGGTCATTATTACATCGCATATCAGGAATATAATAATTCTTACAACTCACTTAGCCCAAGGCTAATATTATTCAAAGTTCATGAGACATAGTATAATAATAGAGTCTTTTATCTTCATGTGCCACAGGCAAACATGTCGAGTGTAGACCCATAACCCTACTCACCATCAGAGTATCCTACAACATGATAAGTTACAGCCACAAAGGGTCAATACAGTTGTAATTGTATTGTCAAGTGATACCATAGTTACATAGTAAAATCCAACAACTACATGAATATATGGGTAAGTGTGGTTTTGGCTGACTTTGCTAAAAGCAAGGGTTTATCTTATAGTTTTTGAAGAGTAGGTTTTCCTTTTCAAAACACTAAGGTACCATTGATAGACATCAATGAACCTCTACCCTTGTTTCCCCCACAAATTTAACTTAGAGAAATTTGGATGAGGAGATTTTTGAACTGCTTCAATGTCTTGACGCTCAGAAATTGTCCATAAATGGGGATACGGCTAAGTACTTAGTTTTACCCTCTCGAGAGGTGGGTGCACTTTCCCCACAAGACTCGACATGCATCGATACAAGACTTTTCAGAAGCAATCCCTCAGAACACCACGGACGCGTTCCATCCTATCATAACTACCACCCTTTGTCCGTCTGGCTGAGTTCTCCGCAACTTAGTCGATCAAGGCAGAGCCATATGCCATGTGGCTGCACTAGAAGCTTCGCGACAAGAACGTCTCCACTCTCTTTGTTCCTGGGTGGCCGTCCATAAGTGTGATACACTACGGTAAACCATAGACATGGGCCCTGAGTAACCACTCAACATAATCCATACAAGTCCCATTTCCACCCAGGTGTTTCATTAACATCAGTTGTTTTTCTTAGTCAAAAGATATATAATTCCACACTATCTTAATATGAATTCCACCCACGAATTCTAAATAGCATGGCTAAGCACTCTAGCATACGATGTCACCTATCTAGGAAAATACTACCAAGGTATATTCTATAGGATAGTCATAGCATAGTAACATATATAAATAATCCTACAAAAATATCACTAATGCATTATAAAAAAATTAATAGGACTTTTGATGACCAAAATATCACTTGCATTGGTAGTTAGGGGAGTAGGTACAATCCTCACAACAACAAACTTCACAATCCACACAATCTACACAACATAAATCCAACAACAATAATAGAATCAATATAGGCACCATAAAAATATGAATGCATGAAAAATGCAATGAGATGAACAACACTCTTTAATAATCAGAGTCTGCGGTATAGAGGTAAAAATACTCCATCTAAAGGAAAGGATTACTCAAAAATAATAATTTATAAAGTAATTTTTATGGGTAAAATACTCCTAAAAAGGTTCTACCTAGAACTCAAATTTTACAGGAGCTAATGAGCAAAATGAGGTCTCTAAAGTGAAGTTCTCATTTTTTTGAATCCATGGACACCAAGTTTGTATTTTTCATATTTGTGGTTCAAATGTTATTGAATTTCTAAGTTTAACAACTAATTCAAATCTATTCTTTCGAAATTTATGAGAGGGATTACACGTGGCCTAATCTACTGGCCGGTACCGATTCAGCTGGATTGGCAAATGAGCCGTTGGATTTAAATGATAATGAGTGGGTCAGATCGATCGATACCCCTTCAGTAAGTGATCTAATCCTGGCCCTAGGATACAGATCCGATGGATCTCAACGCTTGGCCAAGAACTAGTGGCGCTACCTACTGCGCGCGGCGGCGGTGCGTCGGGAGGGTGGTGATGCGGTTGTTCTAAAGGGTTAAGGGAAACATGGACCATTACCGAGGGTTGTGAAGGTCGAGGAGGTCTTGGTGGTGGTCATGGTTGAGGAAGCGGCACTCTGGTTTGTCCTTCATTCCTTGCCAGAGTTCTCGCCGAAGTCGGAGCTCGCGTCTTGTGACAGTGGAGTCCTCTTGGGGCTCGAGCAGGCAAAACAAGGTATTAGTGAGGCACGCTAGGTCCTGATAAGATCTTGGTGGCCAAATTAGGGCAGAGGGAAACCGTGTCTCACCGTAATTCATCGGCAAACGGTGACGGCAGGAAATAGCTCCGGTGGTGGCCGTGCCGACGACATGGGGCATGATTAATCAAACGGAGTGGGTTAACAGATGCGCCCAAGGATGGTGAAGGTTACATGACAGAAAAGGGCGCGGGGTAGTCGGTTCTCACCAGAATTGTCACCGAAGCTCGTCGGTGGCCGCGGTGGTTCCAGCTCAAAATCGAGGAGCCTGGGGGCTCTCTGGTGGCGGGGTTTGAGGGGAAACGGCGAGGGTGTGAGTGGGTATTAATAGGCCGGGGTCAGAGTGGAGAATTACTCCGGTAATCACACGAATTTAATCGAATTGATTCGACTAGAAATGGCCAGGAGTGGGGCGGGGCTCCTCCGTCGTTTGGTTGAAGACGATGAGCTGGCGAGTGGGCAGGTGGGGTCGAGGTGCCAGTAAGTCAGTGCGAAGAGGGGTTGGTGAGAAAAGAAAACCAGCGGGGAGAAGAGAGTGTCGGGTGGACCTTAGTGGGTCGGGGGTGCTGGGCCAAAAAGGGTTTGGCTGAAGCAGATATTTTCCTTATTCTTTTTCTTTTTAGTTTTTTTTTCGACAAATGATTTGAACTAGCAAATAAGCTTCAAACTAATTCAAATTTTCACCAGATTTTAAAGAGGTATACCTAGTGTTTAGGAAAATTTAAATACATCAAAACCTCTAATAAAACATTTTGTGTAAATTTAAGTGAAATCACAAAGTCCTACCTTATATATATAGAAGTGGTTTTTTATAGGGTTTTTCCTAGGTTTTTATTCTTTGAAAATTTTGTGAAATGCAACACATGCTATGCTGATATGTGTGCAATGATGATGTTTGATTTAATAGAAAATTTGGGATGTTACATTACCTCATCTGGTGCTTTCTTTTTTCAATCTAGATAAGGAAGCTTTTTCTCACCTGACTTACTCTTGTCTTTTACCCTTTTTGTGGCTCAGGTTATTTCGTTGGTTTCTTTTGTTGTTGCTTATTGCTTTTCTTCTTTTCTACTACAACAACGTCATCTTCCTTACTTATTTCATTATATTCTCTTGGATCAACCGTCTCTGCATCAGAGTCATAATGATCCTCATGTGCATCATTGTATCCACCTTGGTTTGATCTATCTTTTAGTCTCATCTTGAGGATCCACCAACGTTAGGGATGTCAGCGGCGCACCACTTAATCCCGCGTAATACCGTTTATTATTACTTTAGTTTAATAAAATTTGCTTTTTCCAAGAAAAAACAACTAACCAGTTGAATAAACGGGTATTGCGGATGCCATTTAGGCGCCATTTATATCCCTAACCAACGTATCATCTTCTTGGATTACTTCGAACAAGGCTTTTTCCTTGCGCTCTTTTTCAGCTTCGTATTCAGGTGGTCCTAAGGGTCATGTAACTACTGCACCCCTTCTTATGACAACATTAGTAGAAACAGAAATATCTTTATCACCACGAAGAAAAATTGATAACTAGATGCTATTTGTTCACACCGGGTTTCAATCATACTAAGATACTTATGAAATAATTTTATTTCCTGGCATATCTCATCATATTTTTCCATGAGTTCTGCCAAAATCTTTTAATGTTTTTGGAAATGCTTATGGAAGTTATTATGAGATTTTACTTGTCGATGTTTTAATTCTTGAAAAACATTTCTAGTTTCGTCTTCTTCAATTAAAACTTGTAAAAAATCCTCTTTGTTTTCCTTAGTAAGTTTAAAGGGTATACCTTTTTCTTTCATAGTTTTTCATACCTCGGGCATAAGATCAGGAGTTATCCGTAGTATCCCTCTTTCCAGCTTAGTGCCAAATCAGGATTATATAAAGAATCGTTCTTAGCCCTAGTAGACATTAACTCTAAACATTCTTTAATAGTTAAAGTGTTTATTGAAACTCCTGCTGATAAGTCAAGCAATTCTCTACATTGAGTATTGAGACCATGGGAAAATAAATGGCAGATTGTTAGTTCAGAATAGCCATGATTAGGAATACTATTGATCATTCCAAAGAATCTTTCCTAGGCTTGTGGGTAGTTTTCTCCCACGTTCTGACTAAAGTTGCCTATGGTCTTTCTTAGTTCAGTTACCTTTTAAAAGGATTAAACCTGTTTATGAATTTAACAATGCAGTTTCCCAACATTTAACGTAATGGCGAAGGAGAGAGTATAACCAGTCTAGAGCTTTACCTTTAAGAGACCATCGAAATAATTTACGACGAGAAAAGTCTCTCGGCAAACCTTTTGGTCCAAGCGATGTTATCACATTATCGAACTCTCTTATATGTCTTCCTGGGTCTTCATCTTCCCTTCCACTAAAAGCTTTCCCTTGCAAAATTTTAATAATTCCACCATCAAATCAATATTCTCTAACTCCGGGATTAAGGAACTCTATTGGTTGTTTAAGAAATTCAGAACTTGGAGCACTGTACTCCCTGAGAGTTTTCTTAGGTTTCATAGGAGTTGTCTTGTAAATAGACATGATTTGCATAATATCACTCAGGTTTTCAACTTCAACTTTATTTGATCTTAAAAGTTTTTCAAGAATTTCTTCACGCCTCTGAGCAGGCACGTGCTCAATATAATCCGGCAGGTAGGTCCTACCAGAGAGTGTAGACCCTTTGTCTCTTAAGGAGAACATTTTGTAGTAGCAACATCTGAAATGTCAAAAGACAAACACTTAGCGCTTAGCTCCCCGGCAATGGCACCAGAAAATAGCTTGAAGTCTGCAAGAGCACAGATCGTTTGTAGCTAGTTTCGAACGTCAAATATCGATCCCACAGGGAGACCAAAGGTAAGTGTTTATTGGTGAAGTCTCTATCACACCAAAAGTTGTCACAGGTCTTCGAGTGAATTGACAGCAAGTGTTGAAATAAGAATATTTCAAAGTGAGACTTCCTCGTTCACCTGATGGAGAACCAGCTCCCTGACACGCAGACATGTCCTGCCTATGGACAATGCACTTCGACAGATTAAAACATCGAGAAGGAGACAACGCCGGTGTCATCCTAACATCACCAGAAGGTGACAAGATGATGTGTGTTCGATGAATGCAGTTTCGTGCCTCCAACAATGAATCTAAATACAAGGCTCTGCTCCATGGGATGCGGATGGCCAAAGCTTGTGGCACAACACGACTCTAAGCTGGTAGTGGATCAAACCATGAACCAGTGTGATGCCCTGAGCGACAACATGATCGCCTACCGCAACCTCTATGATGCACTCGAAGGAGACTTCGACCGCTACGAATGGTGGCATGTTGGCCACGAGAGCAACTAAGAGGCGGATACACTCACCAACATTGGCTCCACCTATGCCCTGGTGCCACCTGGAGTATTCCTAGAGAAAATATGTGAATTCTCCATCAAGCCAAAGGTTCTAGAACAGCCAACCAGCACATCAAAGGACTCGGGGGCTACGCCACCCGACGAACTCAAAACACTTGAAAATAAGGAACAAGAGATAGGAATGAAGGGCCCATGGAGGTCATGATGATTGAGCCATCCTGGACGCAACCATACATCACATACCTGCTCAGCAAAAGGTTGCTAGATGACTGAATAGATGCTCGACATATAGCGCGACGTTGCAAGGTTTTTGCCATCATTAACGGCAAACTATATAATCGCAGCATCACAGGAGTCCTTCAACGATGCGTCTCTAACAGAAAACAGAGAGCCATCCTCCTCGAGATACACAAAGGCACCTGCATCATCATGATGGAAGCCGCGCCCTCGTCGCCAAAGCTCTACGAGCTAGTTTCTACTGGCCAACAGCAATGCGCGATGCTAAGGACATCGTCCAGAAGTGCAATGCTTGCCAAAGATTTGCGACAAACTGCACGCACCTGGCACAGAGCTTAAGCCAATAGCCGTGGCCTGGCCCTTCGTGCAATGGGGACTCGGCCCGTTCGGCAAGATGCAAAAATCTTCACTTGGAGGATACGTCTACCTCCTCATGGCAATCGACAAGTTCAACAAGTGGATTGAGGCCATGACGGTGACAAACCAGTCAGGGGCCACTTTCGTCAAATTTTTCGAGTCCATCGTCTTTAGATTCAGGGTGCCACACAACATCATCACCGACAACGGAACGAAGTTCACCTCGAACAAATTTTAGGATTTCGGCGAAAAACTGGGAATCAACATTAGCTACGCCTCGGTGGCGCATCCTCAGACCAACGGTCAAGTCGAAAAGGCCAACGGCCTCATCTGAAGTGGCATCAAGAAAAGGCTCCTCAGACCACTCGAAAGAGCTTCTAGGTGCTGGCCTGAGGAGCTACCATCGGTACTATGGAGACTGCGCACAACTCCAAACAGCGCCACAGGGTATAATCCGTTCTTCATGGTACACGGTGCTTAGGCAGTACTACCTGCAGAAGTATGCTACAAAGCCCCAAGGGTTGTAGCATAAAGTGAGGCGGAATCAATTTGCGCACTTGAAGACTCTGTCGACCTTCTCGATGAAGAGCATGAAATAGCAGCGGAACAATCCACGATCTACCAGCAAAACCTCCGCAACTACCACAGCCGAAGGCTACGCCCAAGGTCCTTCGACAAAGGAGACCTCGCCTGCGATTGAAGCAACAAGGACACCTCAAGCTCGAGTCCCCTTAGGAGGGACCTTATGTGATTATCAAAGTAATCCCAGGTGGCGCCTACCGCCTTAAATACATACAAAATGTGGAGTTGCATACTCCAACCCCTGGAACGTCATGCAACTGCGTCGTTTCTATCCATAGATGTTTTTATTTAACAAATAAGGGTATTCAACTAGGCTACTTAGCAACACATTGTACCTCTTGATATTATGCGAATAAATAAAACTAAGTTCCTCCAACCTCGTGTCTCTAGTTTAATTGCAATTACATTAGTTTGGGGTTGTGCTGCCATGTCTAACTTGTTACACAAGCAACACCGTAACCTGAGTAGCTGACATAGTATTAATCAAACCCTTCATAAACCCAACCCAGCTGTAATGGACCTTATAGGTTGGCAAGGTGCTACGATAAGTATGGGTCAGGCTAACGAAAAGGCACTGCATAGTACAAGCTACTCAAAGAATACACAAGCTAGCAAGCTTTACACACACTACGGGTAACAAAAACTCCCAATCTAAATATACGAACTTTACAACACCTTTGACATCTCCGTGCAGACCCAAAACTACTCTATTGACGTAAAAGGAGAACATTGGTGCGCTCCTCGAACAACTCGATGATGTCTTCGGCTGGCTGATCAACCACCCGATAATGGGGCACCATATTCCACGCCATCCCCTTTGGTGGGGGTGGCGGTCCCACAACAACAACAACCAAATCCAAATCGGGTCGATGCAGGCACACAAGCGCCAGTGCACCCTTGGCACCCGCGACTAACTACTGATGCACGCACTCGCGAACTGTGCCGACATCCTTAAATTTCTTCAACAGAGCTAACAAGCTTGACAGCACAGTGTCCAAGGGGAACATTGCCCGAAAGATGTGCTTCAGGCACGACTGCGCCTTCTTCAAATAACGCAGCACTTGCGACACACGATCCTTCAACGTCGCCAACACGACTGCACAACCCCGATCAACCCAAAAGTGCCTGCTAGCTTCTAGATGCTCCTGGGTCAAGCAGTTTAGCTGAATGGCGACTCGGTCTCTCTGTTCCCGTGGAAGGCGAGTACTTACAATTGCAAAGAGCAGTAAAAAGCACAAGGAAAATCTCCGCCACAAGTGGCTAGAAAAGGAGAAGAAGGCAGGGAAACTAACACTTCAATTGCTCATACAGATGAGCCACCTCGCCCAGAAGATATTTCTCATGTTCACTCGCTTTTTTGGCCTTCGACTACCACACATCAGCGCTACCACAGATCATGGGCATCTCTCACTCCAAGTGTTTTATGCGATCATGTAATCGAGACAACAACGAAAATTCCTCAATCTTTGAACATGGTTGCGCCACAGGTTCATCAGTGGGAGATGTGTCAGACGGATCACTCGAAGGACCCTATCCAAGCAGAGGAACAGATGGATAAGACCAACATTCAAAATAACACCAATAATAAAAGCAGTGAGTTTAGCAAGTTTCAAAGGGGGCACCCCACAAGCACAAAGCAGGTCAAAGAAGTCTATAGAAGCTAGAATATTACAAAAGGATGACAAAGGGACAACCTACAACTACGCATTGGCACTCGAGGGCTTCATCGAGACAGTGGCAGCCTTTAATGCTACAACGTTCTCTGTTACAGCCTCTAGTGTCGTGGTCTTTGCCATCTTTGACCGCTTCAGCTCCGTTGAGTACTTTGCGAGTGTCTGATGAGCCGATGCCCATATTTGTGACAACGAGAAGCAAAGGGAGCAAAAACTAACTTCTAGCCATCTGCAGTAACCGGCATCACGGTGGAGACCTTGCTAGGGTTCAGATTAACACGATGGGCTTGCACCATCGCAAGTCCCATGGTAGCTCCGACCCCCTCTACGTATTCTTCAACTCCATGGGAACGCGTTCGGCGAAGGACTCCACCAATCCTTTAAGATCTTTGATAAGCTCAGCCTTGGGGGCCATCTCCTCTCAAAGACACCCAAGCGTACCCTTGGCCTTTTTAAGGTAATCCTTGACAGAGAGGTTGCGGTCTTTGACTACAGCTATAGCACCGGCCAAAGCATCCTGGTGAGCCAGAGCTTGAGCGTCAATGCTCACACCAGCGGCATTTGCAGAATACATAGATGAGCACAACCAAACAGAGGAAAATGTAGAGCAAAGCAACAACGCAGCATCACACCTGAGAGTGCCTCAGCAACAGAGAGAAGCTGATCCATGAACACCTTCTCCCTGTCCGCTATAGTGGCAAGCAGGTCCTCCTATGCTTCTTCGACTCCTGGATGGAGCGTTCAAAGGCTTCGAGTGCCTCGTCACGTTTCTTCTCCATTGCGGCAAGACCCTTCTAGAGGGAATTGACGCGACGAAGGAGCTCATTATTCTCACCTACAAAGGATGATAGAAAAACTCAAGCTTGACAATTTTCTATAAAAACAATAGAGATATACAGAGTATGAGTTCACCTTCGAACGCGCGATGCTTGGTCTCCATCAAGGCATGCCGATGGCCCACGGATGTAATCTATTCGGCGAGGTGAATTGATTCCTTCAGGACAGGCTGCAAAAAGAGAAGCATTAGCACCAACCTCATTTCAACTTGCATAGTCAAGGAAACTTACATGATCCTCCAGGGACTCCGAAGTCTCCTTCTACATAGATGTCCGGGCAACTATCTGGTGACCCCGTGTGGGGGGAATCAAAGAATTGGCATCGGAGGTGGCCGCCACCTCGGTAGAGTGCGACCGCTCTGCCACATCCTTATCTTTGGAGTCCGTGACTCTAGTCTCCTTCACGAAGCGACAATCATCGGATGACGATGATACAATTTCGCTACAACAAAAATATACAAAACAACTTCAGAGCAAAAGATTTCAGGACATAAGGTCAAACTAGCAGAAGTACAAAACATACTAGTCGAAGTCTTCGAGGTCAAAAGAGTCCTCAGACGCCTCCTTCTGTGTCCTCAGCTTCTTCCGTGGAGGAGAAGCCAAGCACCACGTGAATTGGATCCTCCACCTCAGTCGAAGGACCAACCGACGTTGCCAGCAAAGAAGCGTCCAAGTCCTCGCTTCAGGAGCGTTTACGAGTTCCGTTCTCACTGGACTCGGGGGCTTCCTTCTCGTCAGCAATAAGGACGGTGGAGCCCGACTCATCGTCCTCCTCCACTTTGCAGGGGATTACTCCCTCCGGCTGGTGAGGCAAAACAGTGGCCACTTTCCAGTCCTAGCATAATAGCCAGCGTCAGTATAAGGAAATCCTAGCAGGCAATTGAAAAACAAGAACAAACAAAGAAAGAAAACTACCTCGGGCGGAGGGTGACTCGCACAGAACGGAGGCACGGCTGAGTCACTAGGGAGTTTCTCCTTGGCTATGAACTTGGTCAGCATCTGAAACCTCCTGTCTACTTCACCCGAAGAAAAAATTTCCCGGGAGATGCGGGTGACGTCTTTAACACCGGTCCAACAGGACATCGGATGCGCCCTAGCGTGTAGCGGCTGCACTCGACGACGCATCCAGGTGTGAATGAGGTATGCATCGCCCACTTCCTTCCCTCAGATGAGTTGAAGGTCGCAGACCCGCTTGTACAAAACCTCTGTTTCTTCGGCTTCGCCAGGCATGACTGTGTTCTTCCACGACCTCCTCCTTTTGCAATCCACCATTGGATCAAAAGGTGCGAGCCTGAAGAGTTCGTCGTCGGCCTCCTGGTCGCGGATGTTGGACATTGGGGTCCACATGGATCCCGCAGCCTCCTATATTATAGACTACCGACCTAGAGCCCGACTGCCACTTCAATTTGAAGAGCTTTTTGAAAATACCAAAGTGTGGCTCGATTCCGAGCTAGCACTCGAAAAGTGTGATGTAGCAGGCAATGTGGAGAATGGAATTGGGAGTCAGCTGACGAAGCTGGAGCCTGTAGAAGCAGAGTAACCCTCACACAAACTTGTGGAGGGGGAGAGAGAGGCCCCGAATGACAAAAGCATGAAACATCACCTGAAATCCAGAAGGGGGATCGGGATTACCTCGTCGCAAGGCATTTAGCAGTCAGCTCCATTGGCCGCAAGACTGCCATGCTGGTGCCAGTTGAAGAGCTCTGACTCCTTTATGGCAGACCGCCGCCACGATCCATTGTTGACGTGCATGCCCACGCCGTTCTTCTTGCATGTTGTAGCAGCAGCACCAGCACCAGAGACCGTAGCAGCAGTGCCCTTCTTGGCTGCAATAGTGGCGGCTGCAGATCCAGCGGCAGAAGCTCCTTTCTTCTTCCCCATATTTCGCTTGCGGTAGGAGCGCAGAAAGTAGCTCGAGACGGTTTTGAGGCCATCCAGCGCAACAATGGAGGCGCGAGCAATGGAAAAGCAGTGGGAAGCAATGGAGGCAGCGCGCAAGGGAGAATATGAATTGTGGGGAAAATTACCGCACAAAGATCCCTACTTAACCTCAGCACAGATGCAATCCAATGGCCAGAAGCGCACCAACCAGATGCGTGGCACAAATCAAGGTGGACGCGTGGTGATGCGAACGGTGAACCATCGCCCCACTTTTCCCATTACGCGCAAGAATCAAGGAGACACACTTAACACCGAAGATTACGCATTCCTGGTTAAATCCAAGTCAGAAATGGGGTCCCACCTTCATCACGTCCAATCAAAACCGCTCACGTGGGCAAATGAGGTCATCGCATTGTCAGCACTGACGTCATACACTCTAGCAGGAGCATCTTTCGACTAATCTAGTCCTCACTCGACTCTACGACTCGACTAAGAGCTCGAGGGCTATTCCTAACAGGAGAGCTAGCCGCGCACCCAAAAACTTCATGGACATGGAAACATTTCGACAAGGTAATTGCACTTAAACCCCTCACTCGAATCAACGATTCGATTGTGGACTCGGGGGCTACTCCCATAGGGAGCACTAAAAGCATACTCAGTTGAAAGAAGAAAAATACAATAGCAGTCGAAAACATTCATAGTCCCCACTCGATTCTACAACTCGAATAGGCACTCAGGGGCTACTCCTATAGGGAGCGCTGGCTGCGCACCCTATGATTTTATTTTACTAAATGTGTGTTGGCTACGTCCACACTCGAAAGCAATGGCGACTCCGCCTCATATTTTACCTGCACGGAGACTATGTCTCCTAGGCCACCCGAATCATCTCCGTGATGATAAAATTCGGATGCCACTCTCACAGCGTGAAGATAAGAACTGAAAAAAGCCTGGAAATGCACCTGCTACACTTTACCAAAAATAATCCGTACCTGTAGGTATGATGAAATAAGCCTTGACGGACACGTCGAGTGCTCACACTTATATACTGGAATTCGATTATGTAAGACCTTTGTGGCATGAGTTGAATTACGCCAGCACTTTTCCGAATTCGTGTCTGGGGACTCGAGTTTGAGTAGATTGCGTTGTTTTTCCCTAAGGTAGTTAAATGATCCCAATACATCGGATGGATCAGGCACGTATATCGACAATCCCTATGACATAAATTAAAGCACCCAAAAACATGTTCGTCTATGCACTTGAAGGCTTCATAATATCCACTCAAATCTACGACTCAACCCGGGGGATACTGATGTAGGCATACCCTACAGGTACTCGTTATCAGCATATACGGTCCAGCCCAAAAGAAGCCCACGACATTGCTAAGGCCTAGTCGAGATTTGGGTGGCCTGGGAGACTTCGACTCCTTATAGAACATGGCAAAGTACGACATAGAAGTTAAAAGGGAAAACCCTAATATGTAACCGACTTGGCTTACCATCCCGAGAACTAGCCTATCTATATAAAGGGTGGGAGGGGGCAGCAAGGAGGATATTCGCAACCCTAGTTTCCACGCCATCGCCAGATTGCATCTGCGCACACCTGTAACTTTCCAATCCTTGATATTTTCAAGAGCTGACAAGCAGGAGTAGGGTCCTCTACGAGGCCTGAACCTAGGTAAACCTCATGTCACCTGTGTGCTTGTTTTCTACCCGATCGATGCCTCTAGTGCTCCCTACTTCCTTGAACCTAAGTCCATCAACGATGGGCATTGATGAGTTAACTCCTCGTCAACTCCAGAACACTAATCAAAATATAGCAGATCGAGAAATCCAAAATATATGGCTGTAATAAAAGTAAACTAATAATAGCAGAACAAGAACTCTAAGATATAGCAGATCATGAACTCCTGAACCCTAATCAAATTGTAATACATCAAGAACTCGAAAAACCCTACTCAAGAACTATGCAAATAAGCAAGAGGGGAACCTAGTACTCAAAAGATAGTTGTGCTCTCCTTCATGGTGGTGCCGGTGAGGGGATCTCACCAAAAAAGCTTCTTCTTCAGCTACGGCGGTGGTGCGGTGGAACCCTAAGTGAGAAAGGGAAATGTGAGCGCAATGGCCAAGATGGGTGGTTTATAGTGTTACACATTTTGCATAAGTCCCTTTGTTTGGACCGTTCCATTTTATGTCCTTCCACCTCGTCTCCGTAGTTATCCTATTTTGCATTTACATCCCTCTAGTTATTTTGAGTTCATTTATTCATCCTTCCACCTGGACTACATCACAAAAATCCTCCCCATGTATCCTCTCCTAGTATAAGATAGTATCTCCACCGTGGGTGCTATGGATTCACTCTCATTTCTCACTACGTGTTCTCCGTGCCATCACAGAAATGGATCCTCTCCTACGTGTCGTCACACCAATGGATCCTAACCACCATCGTAGAAATCGGAGCATTCCCCCCGCACTAGCCACATAAGCTTCTCCCCCATATCATCCATCTCCTTCGCATTAGAAATCAAAGACTACCAGGTTACGCCTCCATTTCTCCCTTCCGTTCATCCGTTTATTCTCAAGAATTTGTAGATCTTCTAGGGTTCTTGTAGATCTTTTAGGGTTCTTGTAAATCTACCAGGGTTCATGTTTGGTTCTTGTTGATTTCTATCTATTGTCGAATATCTTCTATGGTTCTCTGTGGGCCCCCATGTGTGGTTTTGGTAATTAAGGACAATCTCTATGGACTAATGTTTGCATTGAGTTGCACTTGTAGGATTTGTCCATTGGCCTCGCTTGGACCATGTGTTGGATTCAAGGTGGAATAAATGAAGAAGAAGAAGAATTTTCCAAGGGCCTTGGGCCTTTTGGAGTCATATGAAGTTTGGAAAATTGTTCTACAAGATCAAGATGCACCATCTCTAGAAGATCTCATGCTTGAACCCTGCCATTCTCGGTGGTGATGGATCGATGAAGACAAGGTCAAATAAGAGGCTTCCCCATGGTGTATGGGGGAGCATATGTCAAGTATGTATCAAGCGAGTGCATGCAAGGGAAATCAAGAAAGGTGTCTATCTTGAGAAGGACAAGATTGTCTACATCGTGCTCAAGTGGTTAGCTCAAGGCAAAGGTATAATCTTGATAGGTTTTCCCTTTTACCAGTCTCATGTTGGTAGTTGGGAGACCAGGTTTAGGATAGATAATCGTACTATCAAGAGGGGATCTCGAGTGAGTAACTCGATCATATCTTTCGAAGATAGGTCAAACCATTGCATTCTTAGCGTCATCTTTCTTGGTTGTTTGTTGGATCTTTTCCATGGTTGGTTATAGAGCTTGTGGTAATATTCATAACAAGCTCTAGTTCATGTATTTCCCCTTTATACCCTATTGCGGTTTTTGATCTTGGAGGTTTTCCAGATCCTCACCAAGTGAGGTATCTCACATTATAATACTTGATACATCCTCACCTGGTGGTATCCAATATTTGATGATTTTCCTAGGGTTCTTGTAGATCTCCTAGGGTTCATGTAAGGATATTGATGATTTCATTTTGGTTCTTGACATTTTGCTAAAGTTCTACACTATTTCCTATTGTAGAAATGTGTGGTTCTTATTAGTGTTAGGGTTCATCTAGGGCTTTTGATTATTTCCTATCGGTCGGTGTTCCTCTCTGTAATTAGTATCTAGTTGAACTAAGGTTATTCTGTGTAATTAGTATCCAGTTGAACTAAGATGTATTCTATCAGTGTTCCTCTCTGTAATTATTCAAGAAATGTAAGGTTCTTGACATTTTCTCACCTAAACTTCATTGTTCCTCTCTATTAGTGTTAACTGTCATTGTAGTATTCAGTTATTTAAGTTGGTATTATTCCTCTAACTAGCATTAATTTACTTGATTTTTACTTTGATTACTTCACGGATGAATGTGATGACTACAGTGACCAAGATGACGAGGGAGATGAGAGGCTCATGATCACAACTAGAGGTGTGTTTCTCACCTAGCTTTGTGTGATTAGGCTATCTTTTTGTCATTGACCAAGCTTTGTGGGACTAACACATGTTGTTTGGCATTTTTAGGACCTGTACATGCAGGATTTGATACATTTGATACAAATTACATCTTTTGGAAAATTGGTTGAGATGAATTTCCACCAAGTAATGCAGCTTAGAACCTATGTGGAAGAGTTAGCAAGACCTACACTTAAGGTTTATGTTAGCATAATTACATCAAATAATGTCATTCATGTGGATGGGAGAATGGTAGGTCTATATGCCTTCAACTACATTTATGATTCCCATTCAAAATTTTATCTTTATATATTGTAGGATAGTACAAAATATTTTGTTAGATGTTCATACAATTTATCTTACAGATTCTATGAATTCACCAAAGAGTTCACAAGAAAGTACCTGATGTAGTTCCTAATGGAGAAACACATCATGATGCACTATATTCAAGCCAGGTCTCAATTAGCTAGTGTAGGTGTGAAGCACAAGTTGGGATCTCCCATCATGTACCACGGGATGAATCTTCAGGCTAATGGCAAGACCCACATCATCCCTCCAAGTTGAGAAAAGGTGCTAGAAGCATTTAATCTGAAGGAAGGGGATGTTTACATGTTTAGTTTCATAGATGAGAGGAATCCCCCACCAAGACTAAGGGATCAATGGTTCTTTCTAAAGCTAGAGATACTTAAGCTTGAAGAATACTACTCTATCTTAATAAAAATATTACTACTAATTATTTAAGGATATATATTTGAATATATCTTAATATATCTATGAGTAACTCTGCAGGGCTAGCCCCTGAGTTTGATAAAAGGAGAATGATTACTATTGGAGGTATGATTCTTACCTACAAATGATTACTGTTAGAAATTGTACTCAATTTAGGAGAGTGCTTTGGGTGATGATAACGGAGTTCTTTATTTTTCATGTAGGACCTGGTTATGTTGACAAAGAATCATTTGATAATGAATGCATATTTGCAAACAAGGTAGAATTGACATCCAATCAAATCATGCAATTGAGAAACTCTATAGAGGAGTTACCAGGACTGGAAATTAAGAAGTATGTTTGGATATTGATAGAAAGTAATACCATAGCTAGCTTTGAACATGTGCACTAGGGACCTATAGAGGGAAGAATGGTTATTAGTATTGTTTTGTAAAACATAGATTTCTTTGATTGTGACATCCCACTTTAGTAACACTAACTATGTGTCCAAAGTGGAAAATTATGAGGAACAAAACCTTTTTCTTGCTTATTGCTCAAACAATTGTGTGCTTGTTTTACTCATGTTTCTGAATGAGTAGTAGTTAAGATACATCCCTAGATCACTTTCAATTGACAAAATCTAAGATGTGTTTTGGCTTATTTTACATATTCTCAAATGTTCTGGCATTTCAAAACAGGAGCCAAGATGCTTTTGTAACCAAATGTTTTAATACCTTATATTGCCAAAACTATGGGGATCTATATGATATCATATCCTTATGTTTTCAAAATAGAACTTCCAAATGATCTTAACTCCAGTCTTCCCAAAACCAATTATAAAACCATTGATTCCCACTCTTGGTAGAAGTACCAAGGGACTCTTACCTTATTCAAAACTCCAACCCTTTCAGTTACCTATCTATACCTCAAGCTAGACTTGATGTTGTAGTCTTGAGGTGGTTAGATAATTTTCCTTGATATGTCTGTTAAGATGAATTGTCTTGATCTGTTGTCTAAATTGCTTGATTAGAAGATAGTACGAGCTACCCTAGGCATAGTTTAAAAAACCAGACCGGTGAGTGAACTGATGAGGTCGGTTCGGCGGTTCATAGGTTGGACTACTAGTTCGATTGCCGGTTTAATTGCTACAAAAGATATATTTTATATGGTAATATGGTAGGTAATATATGTCATATAGAAATAATTCTGTACAATGGACAACAACTTCAGTTTGGCGAGGTGATTATTGGCCAACTTTTGTCTCATTGGCCCTCAAACCCAACATCGCATCTTTAATTTTTCTCAACCGTGCCTTCAGTTAGTTCAATCGTTCGGTTTATACCCCAATTAATTACCCGGTTCATGAGAAAACCGCTCGGTTCAACCGGTTAACCCGTTCCGGTGGTGGGTCAGTCTAATGTTCTTAAGGAACCACTGAGGCTGCTGGTTCCAGTTTTTTCCAGTTCAACCGGCGTTCTGGTCCGTTTTTTAAAATTATGACCCTAGGAGATCCCCTTTGATAAACACCTTAACCAAAAATCCACCCTCAAACCCAAGGTGTTTGATGAAATCTATTTCTTCTCAAACCCTTGAGTTGGAAAGATCCTCAACACCTCCCCTCCAATCCTTCATCTTAAACCACTTTGGTCAAGCAAGATAAGGATAATTGTAACCAAATCACATCTCATCCTACTCTATGGAGAACTGGCCTAGGTATGATTACCCGAGTCCTTATGGTTAGCTAGCCTGGTAACATAAAGGCTCACATCCCACAAAGCCCAAGAAGAATTAAGCAAGGCCTAGGAAGCATCTGACAAAAGGCCTAGCTTGCTAGATAATAAAAGAATAGTAACCTACATTGTATTAGTGTTGTAATTGTAAGATTGTATCCTCTCCATATATGGCCTCGGGACCCAGCCTATTATATATAGGCTGGGAGGAGCCAACGGAGAGGCACCGAAAAAAGCCTTGAGCGATCTGTAATCGATTTGACCATAATAAATCAAACGACTTTGACTCCCTTGTTTGTCTAATCAGCCAACGAAATCCTTGCGTTCTCTTTTCCATGAAACCGTAAGTCCATAACCATGAGCATTGCCAAGGTTACCCCTCATTAATTGGCACCGTCAGTGAGAAATCTAGATGCAGGAGCCATGGATTCGGTGTCCCCATCTCCATCAAGCAACAATCCAATGGTAGTCGCAGCACCCCCGCCCACCCCTATCTCGGTTCCCATCGACAGCAACCACGGATCCAATCTCATGATCAGAAATTTCCACTTTTGCACGGAGGAACCGAAGAATCTGCCCTATCTGCCCCAATTTTACCGGGTCTGTCGGCTCCAACAGAAGCACCCATGGTTGTTGTTTGGGGGATACCCCTGGGTAGGGTCACGCCGGGGTATAGAGGCCGAGTTAGCCGAGGTATGGCAAGGTCAAAGCGAGACCTGGCCAAGTTACCTCAAGGCAAGCCGACTTACGGAGTAACCCGGCCTGGAGGATGTCCGCCTAACCGCGTCCCGGCCGACGTATATCGTACATCGGCAGGCTCTTTATAACTTGTCTGCAGGTACCCACGTAACCAGGCTGAGCCGGGTTATACCAGGCTTACAAGAGAAGGAAGGTATCCCGCTAGTCAAAAGGTGGTCTTTGTGCGCTGGAGCGTGAGCGGAGCAGACATTGGGAGGGAACAGTTGGGCGTGGCCGACAAAGGTGACGTAGCCTATGTGGGCTGACGCTGGCGCCACAGAGGGCTACATAGCAACCTAGCCTCCCCTTTATAAGGAGCGCTAGGGCCTCTATAGAAGAGGCTTGTTGGCGGGCGAGTGGATTGTTCTTGGGGTGGAAGTAGTGGTGAGAGTAAGAGAGCTTCTTCTTCCTCCTCTCCCCAACACAGCTCAAGGAGTATCTGTAAACTTAGTGAACTTGGAGAATACAAAGCATCTATGTGTGGAATCACCACACTATCCCTCCCTGGATTCCTCTAGTGCATATTAGCCCTACCTTTAGCCTATCTATGGCATCTGCCGTGACACCACCATGACAGTGGTTCCTGAGACTTCTGTCAGCTCATCCGAAGAAGCCGCACCCTAGCCGGTAAACGTCGAAGAAAACTCTAGAAACTCAGCATATGTAGGGGATATGGCCGATCTATAACACGGTCTCTCCTTCGGATCAGATGTCCAAGTAATGCCACCACGTGGCCCGAGTCCAGCAAACATTGAACTAGGAAAGCAACGAAAGTATAGACTTCGGAATTAGGATGGCCGAGATTTACCTAGAACAAAAACCAAATGATTTCACTGATCTCAAACAGTGTCTCCCATGAATCAGATGATAGCCAGCAACTCATATATAATGCACCACCAAGTGTGCACGATCCTCGGGAAACATCGACACCACGAGACTCCAATGATAACCCTATCCTTGATCCGAATGACATTTTATCGGATGATAATGCAGGAAACCATGGAAACAATGGTGACCCACCCAACAATCATGACACACAAGGAAAATAAGGAACACGCAACGACAAACAGCTAACTCTATGATTATCCGTGGAAACATGGAAATGAGCAAAAGATGCAGGTTCGGGAGAAGTTCCCATGATAGTGGAAGCAACGCGTGAAGACCTCATGGCATACCAGTACGAACTCCACCACAAGAAGAGGTATTTGCTCAGGATATAAAAACAACTCGACGAAAGAAACAGGCTATCCGACGTATCTAGCCTCATATGGGAGCAGCTAAGCTCTACCCAAGGATTAGGAAGCATAACTGGAGGTGCACCACCATGGAGAGGAACTTCACAGGTACAAAATATCCCGAAAGCGGAAAGAAATGAGATGGCCCGAAACCTCAATCTATCGTTTATGTCGATAGACCAAGAGGGGCACATAAGATCTAAAATAGTGCAGACCGCAATCGTTGCTGCCTAGACCTATCTAATCACAACTCAACCCACACCCGATGATCCTTGTGGGGCCCTCCATCTATCTGCCTCATGAACCTCGGAATGGTGGGAGCATCTCTCGCACAAGGAGAACAAGGAGTCACACGAAAACCTGACAGATCCCCACACCATCACAGTAGCCCTCAGTATGTTGGGCACGCCCAACGATCGCAGTCACCACATCGGGTGCAGTTTTCAAACACTGAGCTACGAGATGACGCAAGAAATGTCATTAGACAGCACATGATTGATAGATCCAGAGAGGAGCGCAGCAGCCGAAGATACCATAATGGGGAAATTGAGGATGAGTATGAATTATGTGGAGCCAGTTGCTTTACCCAACGGGTTCGCAAAACACCACTACCCAAAGATTTCAAACTGAATCACGATTGTCAAAAATACGAAGGCCTCTAGGAACCTGAAGCTTGGTTGGCAGATTACAAGGTGGCTCCAAGGCTACCGCAATGCAAAGCCTGCAGCTACACTTAAGTGGCACTGCATGGTCATGGTTAAAACAACTACCCAAAGAATCCATCAACAGCTAGAACGATCTTGAAGACAAGTTTATCCGAAATTTCGCATCCACTTTCAAGCGAGCCGATACCTATCCACTTTCTACAATTTATCTTACAAATTCTAGAAATTTACCCAAGAGTTCACAAGAAAGTACCTGATGTAGTTCCTAATGGATAAACACATCATGAGGCACTATATTCAAGCCAGGTCTCAATTAGTCAGTGTAGGTGTGAAGCTCAAGTTAGGCTCTCCCATCAAGTACCGTAGGATGAATCTTTAGGCTAATAGGAAGATCCACATCATCCCTCCTAGTTGGTAAAAGGTGCTAGAGGCATTTAAACCGAATGAAGGGTATTCTTGCATGGTTAGTTTCACAGATGAGAGGAATCTCCCACCAAGACTCAGGGATCAGTATATTTCTAAAGCTAGAGATACTTAAGCTTGAAGAGTACTACTCCATCTTAATAAAAAAACATCACTACTAATTATTTATGAATATATATTTGAATATCTTAATATATTTATGAATAACTCTGTAGGGCTAGCCCCCCTGAGTTTGATGAAAGGAGAATGATTACTATCGGAGGTATGGTTCTTACCTACAATGATTATTGTTAGAAATTGTACTTGATTTAGGAGAGTGATTTCGGTGATGATAACAGAGTTCTTTATTTTTCATGTAGGACCTTGTTATGTTGGCGAAGAATTGTTTGATAATGAATGCATATTTGCAAACAAGGTAGAATTGACATTTAATCAAGTCATGCAATTGAGAAATTCTATTTAGGAGTTACTAGGACCGGATATTAATGAGTATGTTTGAAAATTTATAGAAAGCAATAACATAGCTAGCTTTGATCATGTGCACTAGAGACCTAGAGAGGGAAGAAGGGTTAGTACTCCCTCCATTCCTTAATATAAGGTGTATAGTTTTTTGAGAAAAATTTCCCAAATATAAGGTGTATTGCATTGAAATAGTTGTTTGGATAATGTATTTAGGGATTTGATTACATTTCATTATCTTAGGCAAGCTCCTTGTTAGGGGGACACCCCCGGGTAGGGTCACGCCGGGGTATAAAGGCCGAGTTAGCCGAGGTTCGGCAAGGCCAAAGCAGATGCTGGCCAGGTCACCTCAAGGCCGGCCGAATCACGGAGTGACCCGAACCAGGGGACGTTCACCTAATTAAGTCTCAACCGACTTAAGCAGTAAGTCGGAAGTATATGTTTACTTGTATGAAGGAACATGGGTGCCCGGATCAGCTGTGATCCGGGTCATGTTTGGCTTCTAGGAGAAGGAAGGAATCTTGCTGGTCAAAAAGAGGGCCCGGTAC
The DNA here is from genome assembly GCA_910589775.1 of Avena eriantha. Classification (NCBI taxonomy): domain Eukaryota; kingdom Viridiplantae; phylum Streptophyta; class Magnoliopsida; order Poales; family Poaceae; genus Avena; species Avena eriantha. The sequence continues at coordinate 211,417,180 of OU342740.1, forward strand.
GCATTGCATGAGCGAAGCATACAAGAGCAGGACCACCGGGTCATGGCCGACAGGGGTGACGACGCCCATGTCGGCTGACGCGGGCGCCGCAGAGGCTCACGTAGAAAAAGCAAGTGTGACGCGGGGGAAAAAGCACCCCTGTCGGCTTACCACATTGGGAGGAGGCATATTCTTAGGAATATGCCTCCACGTATGCCCTAGGCAGAAACCGAGCCTCCTCTTTAAAAGGGGGGCTGGAGCTTCTGTAGAAGGGGTTGGTCTTTCTACTATTTTGTTTTGGCTAGGGTTTCAGGTGTGATCTGTGGGTGAGAGTAAGAGAGCTCCTTATTCCTCCTCTTGCCGATATAGCTCTAGGAGCACTTGTAATCTTGGAAGGAAATCAATACAAACTTCTGTGTGGAGAATCACTCCACTATCCCTCCCTAGATTCCCCTAGCGTGTATTAGTTCCCACCTTTAGCCTATCAATGGCATCTGCCATGACACCACCACGACAGTTGGCGCCCACTGTGGGAAACATGATCGGCACCGGCGAACGCATCATCTCCGGGCTCGTTCAGCGCTTTGGAGCGTTGGACTTCGTCAGCGATAACGCTGGCTGCTTCGGCACGCGACCTCTTCCGCGCAATGGCCTCTTCGTCAGGCTCGGCGCGCACAAGGTCTACGTTGCTGTGGACGTGTCAAGTGTTCATCCGCGTCACGTCGTCGACGCGGGGGAGCCTCCCCTCACCGTGGTCCCCGGGACGCGTATTGCTCGCTCCCCGGACCATGCAGAGGTGATGATGACTGCGCGAGGTGCGGGCACGAGCAAGGATCCGGCGCCAGATCCGGAGGTAACGCCTAAGGCGCCGAGGAAAGGTAGAGGTCCTCCACTAGAGAGGCCAGAGAACGTGTTGAGGGAAGAAATGGATAGCTTGGAAAACCCTGTAGTAGCAGCGGTAGATTCGGCTCGACCGCAGGCCGAGCTAGAAGAAACTAGGTAGAAAATCCTAGAGGGCGCAAAAAATATAGCCGCGGCACAGCAGTCGTTGAATATGATGCTGCGCGAGTACGCAAAGGCGAACAAGGTTGACGCTGTAAAACTGAAGGGGAGAAATCTCATGAGCGAGGTGAACAAAGAGGGTGACACTGGAATTGAGGTATCAGAAAACTGTTTGTCCGTGGGGCTGCCGAGGTACAGTACCCCGGCAAAGAACCTCAGAGCAGCGGATGCAGCTGCATCCGAGTTGGAGGGTCTAACAGGTGAAGCCTGGCAAAGACAACAAGATAGGGTTAACGAGCTGGTTCAGATTGCGAATAGGCAAAACAAGGAACTGCTTAGGGCTAACCCGGAGAGAGCTGGAGCCTCCAAGATCGTCCATTCGGCGGTGGGTAACCCGGAGAAATCCACTGGAGCCGCATCGTCTCCTCATGGTGGTCCAAGGAGAGAAGAGGTGGTTTCCTCGGCCAGACGGAACAAACAGATCGTCCCGTATGACCTGACGCGGGCAGGGAAAGGAAAAGAAGCGCAGAAAAATGATGATCGACGGACTGTGAGCCGAGGTGAAGCTGGCCGAGGTAACCGCGACCAAGGCGATGCCGGTCAAGGGAACGTTGTCAACGGCAATGCCGGACAGCGAAACTCGGCTGGAGCAGGACAACCGCAGCAGCGGAATATACCAAGGCAAGAGCAATGTGCCGGCCGAGGTATGCAACAGAAAGGCGCGCCAAGAGAGCAAGACAGGTATAATGACGGAGACTCAGAAATGGCAAACGCGGGATACCCAAGGGCGGACTATCATATGATAGGGTCAAGATTGTGGAGCAGGGATTTGATGCCGGATGATGCCAGGTTGAAACTGGATCCACAGTATAGGTCGGAACAAATTGATTGTCAAGGTCCACCAGGCCCAACATGTTTTGGACCCCGGATCATGAAGGAGCCACCGGTACCGAACTTTCAGCTACCCAGGGGCACGAAGACGTATGACGATAGTACAAAGCCGGAGGATTTGCTGATAAATTATGCTACGACTGTGAAAATTGCCACTGGCAACCTGAGATGGGCTGTACGATATGTACCCCAGATGTTGGAAGGCCCGGCAAGGGTATGGCTGAACAATTTGCCACCAGGAAGAATCAACAGCTGGATAGATTTCGAGGAGATGTTCATCAGCAATTTTTCGAGTACGTATCAGAGGCCAAATAAGCCACAGACCCTAGCTATGTGCAAGCAAAGGCAAATTGAGACGTATCGGGTGTTTTTAACCCGGTGGTGCACTGTGAGAAATTCGTGTGAGGGCGTGATTGAATCACAGGCCATTGCATGGTTTGCACAAGGGTGCAGGTATGGGAGCGAGCTGTGGATGAAGTTGCAAAGGAAAATGCCAACTACATTGGCAGAGATGATCCGGATTGCAGATTCGTATGCTCTGGGTGATCCGACTCAACCTAGGCTCGTATCAAATGAGTCAAACGATGAGTACTATCAGAGAGATGGGGCCGGATCATCCCGAAGGAATGACTACAGAGGAAAAAGGAGAGATGATAGACCGGATCATCGATATGGTTCGCACCAAGTTGTAGCTGTGAATCAAGATCAGCCCGGAGCAGGGGGCAGTCAACGCCAAAAAACTGGAGTGCAGTGGACTCCGAGAAATGATGGCAAGAAAACTTGGACACTAGAGCAAAAGAAGCAGTGGCAAGAAAGGAAAGACCGTCTGAGGTATACTTATGAGTCGATGTTGGACCAGCCGTGTAAGTTTCATACACCAAATCCGAACAACCCAGCGGGTCATACGACGAGGCAATGTGAGTGGATGCGCAGGATCGAACAAGGTGGTTCGGGGAATGCTCAGGCACCCCGGAATGATCAGCCTCGGCCGGAGTTACCCCGGCAGCAACTGCTCTCCGGAGCGAACACGCAACAGCTAATGTTGCCTCCCCCTCCGTCGAGGTATGATAACAATGAGAGAAGGGATGCAGTGCATCAGGTACAAAATCAGCATCAGCCGGATCAGAGGTACCCCGGAAATGAGGGGAGAAACGAGTACAGGGATCATCATCAGAGCTACTATGTGTTCACCAATGAGGAAACTGACAGAAAAAGCTTACAGCGTAGGAATATGGAGGTGAATGTGGTGATGCCGGCAGTGACGAGGTTCATGCCTTGGTCGGACCAGGAAATCACCTGGAGCATCAGGGATCATCCCAAGCTCATGCCAAGCCCTGGTTCGTATGCGCTGGTGCTGGATCCGACGCTCATTGGACCTAGCACTAATGTAAGGTTCTCAAAGGTGTTGATCGACAATGGCAGTAGCATTAACATCATGTATGCGGACACCATGCGTAAGTTGGGCATCTCGGAAAACATGCTACAGCCGACGAGGACAACTTTCCATGGTATTGTGCCCGGTATTTCTTGCGAGCCAATAGGCAAAGTACGGGTTGACGTGTTGTTTGGCACAAGAGACAACTGCTGAACTGAAAATCTAGAGTTCGAAGTGGTGAACTTAGAAAGCGCGTATCATGCGTTACTTGGAAGGCCAGCGCTAAACAAGTTCATGGCAAGTTGTCATATTAGCTACTTGAAGATGAAGTTGCCCGGACCAAACGGGGTGATAACCATTGCAGGGGATTTCCGACGTTCGATGGAGTGCGTGTCGGCCGGGTCGAACTTAGCCGAGTCACTTGTGATTACGCAGGAAAAAAGGAAAATTCAAGAAGTGGCGGCATTGGCTCAGTCCGCGCAGCAGTATATGCCGGCGCTAAGTAACCCGCATGGAACTGTCTCTTTCCAGGACACGAAAGATACCAAGAAGGTTCATGTCGATGACATGTTCCCAGAGCGCACCGTAACAATTGGTGCCGGGTTAAATGATAAATAGGAAAGCGAGCTCGTCAGCTTCTTCCGTGAGAATCGGGACATTTTTGCTTGGTCCACACAGGACGTGCAAGGTGTTCCGAGGGAGTTGGCCGAGCACTCTTTGAATGTGAGACCTGGAGCTAAGACGGTGAAGCAACCTCTCCGCCGCTTCGCCGAAGATAGGAGGAAAGTCATTGGGGATGAGATATCTCGGTTGCTAGCTGCAGGATTCATCATGCAGGTTCTTTACCCGGATTGGATGTCTAATCCGGTGCTGGTGGAAAAGAAGAAGGATGACCCGAACATGGCAGTGGTTTGGCGCATGTGTATCGATTACACGAACCTGAACAAGGCGTGTCCAAAAGATCCATTTCCGCTACCAAGAATAGATCAGGTCATAGACTCAACTGCTGGGTGTTAACTGTTGTCATTCATTGATGCATATTCTGGTTTCCACCAGATACCTCTGAATCCGGATGATCAAATAAAGACTGCATTTATTACCCCGTATGGGGCTTATTTCTATCGCACCATGCCGTTTGGTTTACGTAATGCATGGGCAACGTACCAAATATGTACACAAAAATGTTTGCATGACCAAATAGGTCAAAATGGATAGGTGTACGTGGATGATGTGGTTATCAAGACCAAGGAAAGCAAAACGCTCCTTGACGATATCAGGCAAATGTTTGCGAACCTAAGGAGGTTCCGGATGAAACTTAACCCGGAAAAATTTACCTTCGGTGTCCCGGCTAGGAAATTGCTCGGTTTTCTTGTTTCTAGCTGAGGTATCGAGGTTAACCCAACCAAAATCCGGGCCATCGAACGAATGGAACTGCCGAAGTGTCTTAACGATGTCCGAAGTTCACAGGTTGCCTGGCCTCGTTAAGTCGGTTTGTATGTCGGTTGGGAGAAAAGGCGTTGCCTCTTTACCAACTCATGAAAAAGTCGGATAAGTTCGTTTGGACGCCACAGGCCGATGAAGCCTTTACCCACCTGAAGAAAATGTTATCCACGGCACCAGTGCTAGCCTCACCACTATCGAAGGATCCAATGTTGCTCTATATAGCCGCAACCAACCGAGTTGTAAGTGTAGTGATAGTGGTGGAGCGCGACAAGGAAGGTAAGTCGGTGCAAAGGCCAGTATATTACTTGAGGAAGGTGTTGTCTGCCTCAAAGAAGAACTATCCACATTACCAAAAGGTGGCATATGGCGTGTACAGGGCCGCCAAGAAACTGAAGCACTACTTTGAGGAGTATCCTATCCGAGTCATATGTGAGGCCCCCATATCCGAGATAATGAGTAACAAGGATGCAAGTGGCAGAATTGCACAATGGGCAATTGAGCTAGCTCCTTATGCGCCACAATATGACAGAAGAGAGGCCATCAAATCTCAAGCTGTGGCGGACATTTTCGTGGATTGGGCCGAGGTAGAATACGAACCGCCACTTCCAGATCCGAACTATTGGCGAATGCACTTTGACAGATCAAAAACCAAAACCGGGCTAGGTGCCGGAGTTGAACTCACATCGCCAAAGAAGGACTAGCTGAAATATGTGCTGCAGATCCATTTCACCGCATCAAACAATGTCGCTGAGTATGAAGCACTTGTGCATGGGCTTAAGGTAGAAAAATAAATTGGGATATGTCGGATCATATGCTTTGGCGACTCGGATTTGGTGGTGCAGCAAGTTTCGGGCGTGTTGGACGCCCTTGATCCAAACATGGCACTGTACAGATTTCATGTGCAGAAGATATCTGGTTACTTTGAGGGATGCGAATTTCACCATGTACCCTGGGTGGAAAATGAGGCTGCCGACATGCTGTTGAAGCTCGGGTAAACCCGACAAGCAATTCCACCGGGTGTAGCATTAGAGAACCTCAGGAAACCATCCATCAGGCCATCCCCAGAATCCGAGTCAATCTATGTCCCGGAGGACACGGAATCCGGAGCTGTGCCCATGGACATTGACATGAGAAGTGGTGCGCGAACCCGGGGACTGCCTCGGCAAACCCGGGGACTACTTCAGTAAACCCGGGGACTGCTCCGCAAGACCTGGGGACTACTCAGCGTGATCCGGTCGAAGTTATGCTGGTGGATCAAATGGAGATTGATGAGGATGTATTCCCTGTGCAAACGATACCAACTTGGGCATTACCTATATTTCAGTTCCTAAAGGACGGAACGTTACCCACTGAGGAGGGCAAAGGCTTACACGATCATCAATTTCGAACTATACAAAAGGAGTCTGACCAATGTCCTCCAGAAATGTGTTGACCCGAAAGAAGGGCTTGACATCCTCCGAGATATACATCAGGGGGAATGCAGGCATCATGCCTCATCCCGAGCCTTGGTAGCAAAAGCTTTCCGGCACGGATTCTACTGGCCAAACGCCTTAGAGCAAGCAGAAGATCTGGTGAGAAAATGTAATGGTTGTCAGAGGTACGCTACCAAGACACATATGCCAATGTCGGAACTCCGGACCATACCAATCACTTGGCCATTTGCCGTATGGTGCTTGGATATGGTTGGCCCGTTCAAACCAGCAAGGGGAAATATGACTCACATTCTAGTAATGGTGGACAAGTTTACGAAGTGGAATGAGGTAAAGCCTATAAGAAAATGTGATGGAGCTACGGCCGTAACGTTTCTCAAAGATATCATCTTGAGGTACGGTTATCCTCACAGTATCATAACTGACAATGGCACAAATTTTGCGGAAGGAGCATTTGCTCGTTTCTGCCGGGATAAGAGGATCCGGCTAGACGTAGCCTCGGTAGCCCACCCTGCATCGAACGGGCAAGTGGAAAGATCCAACGGATTAGTATTATCCGGGATAAAACCCTGGCTCATTGAGCCGCTGCAAAGATCAGCGGGGTGCTGGATAGAAGAACTACCAGCGGTACTGTGGAGTTTAAGAACAACTCCGAATCGATCAACAGGCTATACGTCGTTCTTTCTGGTATGTGGGGCAGAAGCTGTATTACCAGCCAACATAGAGCATGATTCGCCTAGGGTCACCCAATACACAGAGGCCGAAGTGCAAGAAGCCCGGCAAAATGATGTTGATTTCCTGGAAGAAGCGAGAGAACTGGCACTGTCCAGATCCGCCATATATCAGCAAAATCTTCGACGCTATCATAGCCGGAAAGTGTGCCCCCGGGTCTTTCGGGAAGGCGATTTGGTGCTCCGGTTGGTACAACGTACTACAGGCATGCATAAGTTATCCCCCCCATGGGAAGGGCCGTTCGTCGTGAGCAAAGCATTGCACAATGATTCTTACTATCTTATAGATGCAAAGCCACAGGAAAAGAACAAGGCGGACAGGTCCGGAATGGAATCCAAGCGACCATGGAATATAGCTCTACTTCGTCCTTTCTACACTTAGCTAAGAAGTCTATGTATCCGAGTTATCTCATATGTCGGTATGTATGTCGGCAATGAGCTTATCAATGAAATGTTGGCACCTCGAGCAGTAACTCGGGGACTGCCTTAATAATGTTTGTTGTTTTTTGCGCGTCAGCTGGAATAAGTTATTCTACTTAACTAGGATTAGTAGTGTGCGAGCACCAAAAACCCAACTCTTCGAGTTGCTGCTGTCCAACAAGAATTGGCTTCATGGCAAGCAAGAGAACAAGTTTGGAATTGCGTAGCACATGAAAAACGACTAAGGAGAAGAATTTATTCGACCCGACGTTTGTTTTTCGAACTAACCGTGCATTTATTTTCAAGTTATTATGCAGTTTTATTTTGGTGCTAAGTCTAAAAGTTTCCCAGTATTGTTAAGACAATTTTTGAAGCTCGGATTCGTAAGTCATAAAACCGAATCAAGGTAGACACGAACCGAGCCAAGAGATTGAACGAACAAGAAAAAGAAACTCGAGGACTACGCCCAAGTTAATTCGGCATAAGAACTTAGTAGCAAAATATCACATGTGTTTGGAATACAACTCCACCCGGCATACCGGGGATCTGATAAAAATTTAAGTGTTTTAGCTCAAGGAGCAGCAGGAGGAGGAAGTTCGGCATCATCCTCGCTGCCCTCAATATCAGAGGCATCATCTTCTCATTCATCATCCGAGGCATCTTCACCGTGCTCAACCTCTTCGTCTCCAGCAGCTTCCAGGAAGCTCGGCCCCTCAACCCATTCATGAATGGGAGCGTATTCAATGAGGCTATAGGCACAAGCCTGGCGCCGAGCTACCCACTCCGGTTCATTGGTCCATCTGGATCCTGTGCGCAGACGTGTCAGGAGGTTGAGATCAATCTTCTCGTACCACGTGAGTATGTGGTGAAGGATGGTATCAGATGCGGCGCGTCCAGCGGACTCTCTCCAGAGGTCAAGCTGAGTCTCGGTTTCCATTAACTTCTCAATGAGAAGTGCGGTGGTCTCTGGGGCTTCTTTGCCGGGCCAGAAAGTGTTAAAGATGCGAGCTGCAGCGCCGAGGATGTCCTTGCCGTAATTCTTGATGAGCTCCACGCGAGATGATAAGCTGACCAACATGTCCCCCAGGTCGTAAGGAATCCCTTCACTATCAGAAGTGACCGGAGTACCCCTTTGTCGACGGAAGTTGGCAACTGCTCCGCTCGCGATAGGAGTGCCCTCTGGAAATTTTCGTGGAAACGAGACAAAGGAGAAAGGTCAAGAAAAGACATATGAAGTAACCCGGAGAAGTAGGTCGGAAAAGGGAAAGAAACTTACGGGATATATGACTGAGGATCCGGGTCAACTCCTTGGTGCAGTCATCACGTCTCTTCCGGAGCTGTTCAAGCTCAGCGTTCACCGACCCAAGATGGATGCCGGACTCCTTGAGAATATCATGTTCCTTGGAGATCTGGAGGTTGAGGCGCTCTCGCTCTTCTGTGAAATTCTGGCCAGCCTTTTGAAGTTCAGATTGGTGCTGGGCCTTCATCTTCTCCATCTCAGCCTTGAGCCTAGAAATCTCATCGTCCTTGGTCCAGAAGAGCCCGAGCTCGTCATCTTTCTTCTTAAGCTCGGCTTGGTGCTTCCCTGCTTGTTCGAGAAAATGCAGCATCATATCAGGCACGGGCACACTATCTTCAAGCGATGCTGAAATAGTGTGTTGGCCCGGCAGAGCCGAGGTATGAGTGTTGGCCGAGCCAAGGAGAAAAGGGGATGGAAAGTACGGCAAAGTCGGACAGAAATGACTTACCCTTAATCTGCTCCAGATTTTTGCGCATAAGGATGTTCTCTGCTTCCACCCCAGCTGCGGAAACCGAATGATGAGGTTAGTCCGACAAAGGAAAATGAAGCAAAACAAAGAAGCGCTAAGGAAGAAATTTACCCCTCTTCTCGTATTCCGTAATAAGTGCAGCCTGCTTTGCGTGCAGCAGCTTGTGGGTATCCAGCAAGCATTGGAATTCAGCACTCTGGCGATTGGTGGTCACCTGAAAAGGACAAGCACAAGTTAGCTCGATGCATATTCGAAGTGTACTAAAATCCGGGCCAAGTGGAACTTAACCCGGCTCTAGGTGTGTGCATATTCGAAGTGTACTAAAATCCGGTCCAAGTGGAACCTAACCCGGCTCTAGGTGTGTGCATATTCGAAGTGTACTAAAATCCGGGCCATGTTGAACTTAACCCGGCTCTAGGTGTGTGCATATTTGAAGAGTACAAAAATCCGGGCCAAGTGGAACTTAACCCGGCTCTAGGTGTGTGCATATTCGAAGTGTACTAAAATCCGGTCCAAGCGGAACTTAACCCGGCTCTAGGTGTGTGCATATTCGAAGTGTACTAAAATCCGGGCCAAGTGGAACTTAACCCGGCTCTAGGTGTGTGCATATTCGAAGTCCTCATGGAGCTACGTTAGTTTTCTAAAAGAGCATCCGGCCGAGTAACGAGTTACTCCCCCAGAGGCTCGGGCACTAATGGTTACTATCTACAACTTGTAAAGGGGAAGCGACGTACCTCCATCATTCGCCCAGCGAGGTTAATTGCCTTTGCGGTTGTGTTCATCTGAGCGGAAAACTCGGCAGGGCCGAACTTCTCCGGAAGATCAGTGTCTTGAACCACCTCTGCCTTATTCCAATTCATGACGAATTCAATTAAGCTCGGAGGGTACCGTTCACCGCTAGGCATATGGGGCGCCACCAAGCCCTTCGCATGCGCTACTTTCCTTTCGATCAAGGCAAGGGCTGGGCTAGTGTGCAGAACCATTTGCTGTGTGTCAGTTGGCTTGACAGGCGCGTCCTTCGCTGCTGGTGCTTTCTTGGGAAGCATTGACACGAGGGTACGCTACCCGGCTTCGACGGATGGTGCTTGGTAGTGTCCGGAGTCTTCTTTTCCTTGGCTTGCTGGGAAGTGGAAGCTGGCGCAGCGGTTTTTCCCTTAGGAGCGGCCGAAGTGGTTCCTCGCCGAGGTTGAGAAGACTCGGACGAGGCAGAGGAGCTAGGCGCTGATGCTCTTGGGGCTGGACTTGGTGCTACTGTTGATGTTTTAGCAGCCAGAGTTGGTGCTGATGCCGGAGTTGGTGTTGGTACGGGTCTGGTTGTTGGTACTGGTGCTGGAGCCAAAGTTGCTTCAGTGGATGCTGGTTGCGGCGATGCCGAAGTGGTGGATGCCGTCACCTCGCCCGGGCCGGTCTCCTCGGCTCCAAGTTGACCCCCCTCTTGCCGAGGTGGAGCAGAACCCGCAGCGGCCGTAGAACCCTCTGTAATAGGGCTCAGCGGACGGGACTCGTTAATGCGACGGGGAGAAGGGCTGGGTCGGAGAGGTGAAGAGATGCTCAATCCACTTTGAGGGACATCCCCAGGAGCCCTGCAAAAGAGAACAATGTTAGAAGAGAAATCACAACGATGCAAGGGAGAGCAAGTTACAGAAGGCAAAACAACTTACGCATCCGAGGTTTGGGCCTCCTTGGGTTTCCGAGCCCTTCGTGCTGGGGCCTTGCCTGCTGGCTTGGAGGTAGTCTTGTCCCCGGACTTGTTTCGCCTTTTAGCGGGCTGAGAAGGTCCGGAGGATGAACTTGAAGCAGCCCCGCGCTTCTTCTTCGGAGCCACCGAAACAGGTTCGCCCTTAGCAAGGGGAGGATCCTCGTGGATATGACCACCGGGGTGAGCTGATGGCGGAAAAGCAAAAGAAAGGGGCACAGCCTCAACAGGTTCAATCACCTCGACATCCGAGTCATCTTCATCATCGGGCCAATCTCTAATGGAAGAGGATTTACCCGTGGGTCGTTTCGTGGCGTCGGTCATTGGGAGGAACATCTCCTGATCCGACTCCTCCTCATGCGGGTTCTCCTGGTCAAGCGCCCACTTAAGGGTCGGATCGGTGCCGTCCTCGATGGTCTGCTGAAGAAATTGCTGAGGAAAGGAATGAACGAAAGAGTCAAAAATGCAACAATAACTGACATATAATTGGTCCGGAGTAAGTTCGCAACATGAAGCTTACCACGGGAGGAAGCCTATCACGGCAGTAAAGCTCCATTCCTCAAGTCCACTCGGAGGAGAAGTCCTTGTGGGTGGTGAAAAGAGCCTTAACCCGGCGGTAGATCTCCGTGTTGCTTAGGTCGAAGGAGGAGGTCCGATTGGGGTCGCGGCCGAAGCTCATGTGGCACACCTTGTGGGTGCGCTTCTGGAGGGGGGAAATCCGGTTGCGCCCGAAAGTGATCATGGCATCCTCGTTGCGCAGCCCGAGCTTCTTTAGCTCTGAGAACATCTTGTTGACTTGATTGGCCAGGGCAGTGGGCTTCTTGGGGATCTCATCCCACAAATCCGGGTTAGGTGGACACGGAGTGTAGGGGAGCAACCGGATCAAGTCTTCAGTGCCCGTATTCCGGACATAGAAGAAGGTCCGGGCCCATCCTTTGCAGGACTCTAACCCGGTGACCCGGGGGAAAACAGAAAACCTCCGGGGTGAAATGGAAGCCGCTCCGAATTGAGTGAGCTGTTTGTCCTCCCGATCAGCATGGATATTGGGGATGACACTGCGACGAAGGCCGAAGAACCGGATCCATAGCTCCTTCGTGGGCCATAGTCCGGCGTAGCCTTCGATCGTAGAAGCAAAGGCAGAGAGAGAAGTGATGGCATTGGCTGGAAGATGGTGCAGCTGGAGCTGGTATGTACTGAGCCAGTCCCGGATAAAATCGCTCACCGTCAACCCGAAGCCCCGTTGGAAGTGGGACAAAAAGACGACAAACTCACCCGGATTGGGTGAGGGGGGCAGTTCATTAGAAGGGAGACGAGCGGCGACGCCGGCGGGGATGCGCCTGGTTCGATAAAGCCAGTCAAGATCATCTTGACAGACCCATTACCCGGCCCACGGGCCGCGGTCTGCCTCCGCGGCGTCCTCCTCCATCTCCTGCTCACCAACGATGAGTTCTTCTTCCGTCGTCTGGTCCTCGAGGCCCTCGCTGGCACTGGAGGCGGCGGGGTACAGTGGCCGGGATTGACGAGGACCCGTGGCGAGAGATTTGCATCGTGGTGGCGGTGACGCAGAGGTGCGACAGAGAAGCGCGGCGGCGACGCTGCTATTTGGTATCACTGGCGGCGGCGCGGTCACGAGGAAGATGAAGAAAAAGGGCAACGGGCAGAGGGGCGCGGAAGGAGAAAGACCCTAAGGGAAGCACCCCTCCGCTATTTAACCACTCCCACCAGCGGTGAGTGGGATCGTATCCTGCGGACCCGCCACACGCAGTGGCCATGTATCACCTGTCCGGACCAATCAGTGAGGAGCCACACGGAGGGCCATAGAGCGGAGAGAATCCTATGACGTGACACTGTGATGCGAGAAACGAGGAGGCAGGCATGACATGACCCGCGCACAGTGATAACTGACAATTACTGCGGCGGTTACTGTGTAGGCCCTTAAAATAAGACGACATAATGATTACCCTTCCCATGGGTCAGAGTAAGAGAGAAGGAAATAAGACCCAGATGAAACTGTGGTAACCCGGCCGGCAAGTGAAAACTTGGAATGTGCGAAGGGAACGTAAATCCATATAATCCGAGGTAAAGAGGTAACTCGGCAATAACGACCGGAGCACAGAATTGAACCTGATGTGGCCTTAGCGGCCAAAGCAGCTAAAACCGCACCATCTTTGGGGACTAATGTTGAGGGGATACCCCCAGGTAGGGTCACGCCGGGGTATAAAGGCCGAGTTAGCTGAGGTTCGGCAAGGCCAATGCAGATGCTGGCCGGGTCACCTCAAGGCCGGCCGAATCACGGAGTGACCCGGACCAGGGGGTGTTCGCCTAATTAAGTCTCAACCGACTTAAGCAGTAAGTTAGATGTATATGTTTACTTGTATGCAGGAACAAGGGTGCCCGGATCAGCTGTGATCCAGGTCATGTTTGGCTTCTAGGAGAAGGAAGGAATCTTGCTGGTCAAAAATAGGGCTCGGTACGCACTGCATGAGCGAAGCAGACAAGAGCAGGACCACCGGGTCATGGCCGACAGGGGTAACGACGCCCATGTCGGCTGACGCGGGCGCCGCAGAGGCTCACGTAGCAAAAGCAAGTGTGACGCGGGGGAAAAAGCACCCTGGTCGGCTTACCACTTTGGGAGGAGGCATATTCTTAGGAATATGCCTCCACGTATGCCCTAGGCAGAAACCGAGCTTCCTCTATAAAAGGGGGGCTGGGGCTTCTATAGAAGGGGTTGGTCTTTCTACTATTCTGTTTTGGCTAGGGTTTCAGGTGTGATCTGTGGGTGAGAGTAAGAGAGCTCCTTCTTCCTCCTCTCGCCGATACAGCTCTAGGAGCACTTGTAATCTTGGAAGGAAATCAATACAAACTTCTGTGTGGAGAATCACTCCACTATCCCTCCCTAGATTCCCCTAGCGTGTATTAGTCCCCACCTTTAGCCTATCCATGGCATCTGTCGTGACACCACCACGAAACTCCTTTATTTTCTCATGCCAATTAGTAAGGTGTTACCTCGCCCACAACTTGTGCACTCCATATTCATTCCTTAATTTCCGTGCTAAAAACTATGCACCTTATATTTAAGAATGGTTGGGAGTACTATTTTGAAATCATAGCTTTCTTTGATTGTAACATCCCACTTTCAGTAATACTAACTATGTGTCCAAAGTGCAAAAATTAGGAGGAACAAAAACTTTTTCTTGCTTAGTGGTCAAATAATTGTTTGCTTGTTTTAGTCATGTTTCTGAATGAATAGTAGTTAAGATACATCTCTATCTCACTTTCAATTGACAAAATCTAAGATGTGTCTTGGCTTATTTTACATATTCTAAAATGTTCTGGCAATTCAAAACAAGAGCCAAGATGCTTTTGCAACCAAATGTTTTAGTACCTTCTATTGACAAAACTATGGGGACCTATATTATATCATCTCCTCATGTTTTCAAAACAGAACTTCCACTTGATCTTACCTCGAGTCTTCCCAAAACAAATTATAAAACCTTTGATTTGCACTCTTGGTAGAAGTACCAAGAGACTCTTACCTTCTTCAAAACTCCAACCCTTTCAATTACCTATCTATACCTCAAGCTAGGCTTTATGTTGTAGTCTTGAGGTAGTTAGATGATTTTCCTTGATATGTTTGTTTAGATGAATTGTCTTGACATGCTGTCTAAATTGCTTGATTAGAAGATAGTATGAGCTGCCCTAGGCATAATTTTAAAAACCAGGTCGGTGAGTGAACAGGTGAGGTCACTGGTTCGGCGGTTCACCGATTGGACTTCTGGTTCGCTCGGTTCGATTGCCAGTATAATCGCTACAAAAGATATATTTTATATGGTAATATGGTAGGTCAAATAGGTCAAGCAGAAATAATTATGTACAATGGAAAACAACTTTAGGTTGGTGAGGTGGTTATTGGCCAACTTTCGTCTCATTGGCCCTCAAACCCAACATCCCAAGTTTGAATCCCATCCGCCATCTTTAATTTTTCTCACCCGCGCCTTCAGCTGGTTCGATCGTCCGATTTATACCCCGATTAATTAGCCAGTTCGTGATGAAACCAATCGGTTCGATCAGTTTGTCCAGTTCTGGTGGCCAGGCCGGTCTAATATGCTTAAGGAACCACCGAGGCTACTAGTTCCATTTTTTCGGTTTAACCGGCGGTCAGGTCAGGTTTCTAAAACTATGATTCTAGGAGATCCCCTTTGATAAACCCCTTATCCAACAATCCAGTCTTAAACCCAAGGGTTTGGATGAAATCTATCTCTTCTCAAACCCTTGAGTTGGAAAGATCCTCAACACCTCCCCTCATATCATTCATCTTAAACCACTTTGATCAAGCAAGATAAGGATAATAGTAACCAAATCACATCTCATCATACTCTATGGAGGAATGACATAGGTATGACTACCCGGGTCCTTGTGGTTAGTTAGCTTGGTAACGTAAAGGATCACAACCCACAAAGCCCAAGAATAATCAAGGAAGGCATAGCTTGCCGGATAACAAAAGAATAGAAACTGACATTGTATTACTGTTGTAATTGTAAGATTGTAACCTCTCTATATATGGCATCGGGACCCAGCGTATTATATATAGGCTACGAGGATCCAACAGAGAGACACTGAAAAAAATCCTTGAGCGATCTGTAATCGATTTGACCGTAATCAATCAGACGACTTCGACTCCCTTGTTTGTCTGATCATCCAACGAAATCCTTGGCATTCTCTTTCCCACGAAACCTTATTATTGGGGGGATAACCCCGGGTAGGGTCACGCCGGGGTATAAAGGCCGAGTTAGCCGAGGTTCGGCAAGGTCAAAGCGGACGCTGGCCGGGCCACCTCAAGGCAGGCCGAATCACGGAGTCACCCGGACCAGGGGGCGTACACCTAACTAGGTCTCAACCGACTTAGGCCGTAAGTCGGAACGATGTATCTAACTTTCATATAGGAACGGGTGTGGCCGGATCAACTACGATCCGGGTCATGCCAAGCTTCTAGGAGAAGGAAGGAATCTCGCCGGTCAAAAGTAGCCCCGTTACGCATGGCATGAGCGACGCGGACAGAGGAAGGACCAGCGAGGCGTGGCCGACAAAGTGACGAAGCCAATGTCGGGTGACGCAGGCGCCGCAGAGGCTCACGTAGCCACTGCATGGATGACGCAGGGGAAAAGTAACCAGGTCGGTTTACTATCTTGGGAGGAGGCATATTCCCTGGAATATGCCTCCACGTATGCCCTAAGTGGAGACCTAGCCACCTCTATATAAGGAGGTCTAGGGCCTCTGTAGAGAGGTTAGGTTCTACGGGTTGGTCTTGTACGTGTTAGCCAGTGGAGAGAGTAAGAGAGTCCCTTATTCCTCCTCTCCCCAAGACAGCTCTAGGAGCACTTGTAAACCCTGAAAGTGAATCAAATATAACTTCTGTGTGAGGAATCACCTCACTATCCCTCCCTGGATTCCCCTAGTGCATATTAGTCCCTACCATTAGCCTATCCATGGCATCTGCCGTGACACCACCACGACACTTATGTCCATAACCATGGGCATTGCCAATGTTACCCCTCGTCAATTGGCACCGTGTATGGGAAATCTGGATGCTGGAGCTGTATTCGGCAACCCGCTCTCCATGAAGCAACAATCCAATGGTTCCCACCGACTTGTAAGGTGGATACGATCTCATCGTCGGAAGTTTCCACATTCGCGTGGAGGAACCCGAAGGATGTACCCTATCGGCCCTAATTTTATTAGGTCTGTCGGCTCCAACAACAGCACCCATAGTGGTTCCTGAGACTTCTGTTGGCTCATCTAAAGACGCCACACCCCATCTAGTTAACGGTGAAGAAAACTCTAGAAACTCAGCATATCTAGGGGATCTAGCCGACCTATACGACGGTCTCTCCTTCAGACCAGATGTCCAAGTAACGCCACCACATGGCCCGAGTCGAACAAACATTGAACCAGAGGAAAGCGACAAAAGTATAGACTTTGGAATAAGGATGGGCGAGATTTACCTAGAACAAAAACCAAAGGATTTCACTGATCTCTCAAATAGTGTCTCAGATGGATCAGACAATGATGCCAGCAACTCATATATAGCACACATCCAAGTGTGCGTGATCCTCGGGGAAACATTGACACCACGAGACTCCAACAATAACCCTATCCTTGATCCAAATGACATTTTATCGAATGATAATGTAGGAAACCACGGAAACAAAGGTGACCCGCCCAACAATCATGACACACAAGAAAGAGAAGGAACACGCGACAGTGAATGGCTAACTCTACGATTATCTGTGGAAACATGGAAAATAGCAAGACATGCAGTTTTAGGAGAAGTTCCCATGACATAAAAAGCAACACGTGAGGACCTCATGGCATACCAGTATGAACTCTACCACAAGAAGAGGGATTTTCTCAGGATGCAAAAATAACTCGACGAAAGAAAAAGGTTAGCTGACGAATCTAGCCTCAGAATGGCGCAACTAAGATCTACCCGAGGATCAGGAAGCATAACTGGAGGCATACCACCATGGAGAGGAAATTCATAGCTACAAAATATCACCGAAGCAGAAAGAAACGAGATGGCATGAAACCTCGATCTATCGTTTATGTGGATTGACCAAGAGGGGCACATAAGAGCAAAAATAGTGCATGCCACAATCGTCGCTGCCCAGACCTATCTAATCACAACTCAGCCCGCACCCGACGATCCCCGGGCGGCCCTGCATCGATCCTCGGAATGGTGGGAGCATCTCTCGCACAAGGAGAACAAGGAGTCACACAAAAACCAGACAAATCCCCACACCTTAGCAGTAGCCCTCGGTATGTTGGGCACACCCGGCGATCGTAGTCACCACATCGGGTGCACTTTTCAAACTCCGAGCCATGAGATGACACAAGAAATGACATTACACAACGCATGGTTGATAGATCAGGAGAGGAGCACACCAGCCGCAGATACCACAATGGGGAAAGTGAGGATGCGTATGAGTTATGTGGAGCCAGTTGCTTTACCCAACGGGTTCACAAAACACCACTACCCAAAGATTTCAAACTTCCTCATGATTGTCAAAAATATGACGTCCTCCAGGAACCCGAAGCTTGGCTGGAAGATTATCTGACAATCGTCAAATTACAGGGTGGCGCCAAGGCTACCACAATGCAAAGCCTGCAGCTACACTTAACTGGCACCGCATGTCCATGGTTAAAACAACTACCCGAAGAATCCATCAGCAGCTGGAACGATCTTGAAGACAAGTTTATCCGAAATTTCACATCCACTTTCAAGCGAACCACATACTTGGAGAAACTGCGGGGGTGCAAACAAAAGCCAGGCGAGCCAATACGATCTTTCATCTAGCGGTGTAACATCATCAAAAACTCAGCTTAAGCTATATCCAATGAAGGGGCGATTGACGCCTTCAATAACAATCTTCGACGAAGTGAATTTATAGAAGTGCTGGGGCGCCTCAAGACAAAAAAAAATTGCAATTAATGGACACGGCCAATAACTGGCAGATGGCAAAGACACAGTTAATAACAAGCGAGGTCGCTCACCCGAAGAAGACCGGGACATACACAACAATGACAGAAGAATATGCAACAACGACGGACATAGTGGACCAAGCTACGTTGCAGCCGGATTTTCCGGAGAAGATAACCGAATAAGCGATGATCCTAACAGCATATATCGTGTTCACGGAGATGTCAATGGAGGAACCCAATCAACACATCTGTACCAACGGAGGACTCGGGAGCCCCCCATGTCTCCATTAAAAATGTTGGAAGGACCCTGCAACATGCATTTCTACTTTGACTCCACAGGAAGAAGGTAATCCAACCACCTCATGAAGGACCGACGTACTTTCTTAAAAATGAGGAGGTGTGCAATGCAAAAGCAGCAGAAGCAGCAAATCGAGGATACACCATAGTGCCCGGTGCATTGGAAATTAGCATACCACCACCACCTCTACAGGTACAACTGACAGCAGGGCAACCGCAAACCGTAACAAACAGAAATCGGGAGGATGAATACACAAGGTCCAAAGGTGCAATTTCAATGATCCAAAAAGGGCGCTCGTTAAATAAGATCCAGAAATTGATCACTCAACAAGTCAACATGGAAGTAACAACACCACCGCCTACACCCGAGTATCTCCATTGGTCCGAACAAGAAATTACATTCATCAGAGCTGACAACCCACTTTGGGTCCCGTGACTAGGACACATAGCTCTAATGGTAGAGGCACAAATCGGCGTATTCGATATGTTCAAGGTCTTCATGGATGCAGGAAGCAGTACCAACCTAATCTACGCCCAAACCCTACGGGCAATGAACTTTTCCTTGACAAATTTTGCGCCAATAGACACATCCTTCCACGACATTTTCCTAGGTAAAGCCAAAATTCCCTTAGATAAAATTTATCTTGACGTTGTTTTTGGGTCCAAAGATAATTTCAGGCGTGAAAGCTCGAGTTCGAAGTCATGGACTGGCCATCGTAGTACCATGCAATCCTAGGAAGACCAGGCTTCGCACGGTTCATGGTTGTGCCACACCAGCCTTCACACGGTTCATGGATGTGCCACACCAGCCTTCACACGGTTCATGGCTGTACCAGACCAGCCTTCGCATGGTTCATGGATGTGCCATCACAGTACCATGCAATACTGAGGCAGAATTCAAGTAACTAAAAGTCTCAACAGACACAGATCCTCTGCCAAGGTCACGGGCTAACCCTGACCAAGCTTTTGACACCACAAAGGATACACGAGAAGTCCAGGTGCACCCCATGGATCCAAAAAATACAACCTTTATGGCCTCTAGTCTTGGTCCCACATAGGAAAGTGTGGTCATCGAGTTCCTCTGTGACCGCTAGGAGATTTTTGCATGGTTGTCTGCCGACATGCCAGGAATCCCCAGGAAACTCGCTGAGTATTTTTTTTGACAAAAGCACTAGGGAAGGCCCCCACTGTGTCCTTTTATAAATTCTATAATGTACAAAGGAGTGAGCCAGGCTCAGGTTCAAACATTTTACATTCATAGTGTGTCAAGCCATTGCTGCATACCTTCCTTGAGACTAGGTTTAGCTCTATGCATAGTCAAGGAGAAGGTTTCTTTAAAAAAAGAGATACATCTAATGATGGAGGGATTAAGATATTTGAAAATAAAGCTATTTCTTTGGTCCCATATACTCCAGCATCCAGTGATGATAATTTCCATAAGATCATTTGATGAATATCCATATCAGTGTTCCATTCAAGTCCTAGGGCCCACCAGAATCCCTGGTTGAAGTTGCATTCAAAAGATGTTGTAGAGTTTCCTGAGGACATGTGACATATATTACACAGTCATTGTATTCCACGAAGAAGTTCTTTCTTGTCATTAATTCTTTGGTATTTAATCTCATATTCAAATGGAGCTAGGAAAAAAATGTGCCTTGGGAGACAACATGATTTCCATATATCAAGAATAGGCTTGGGTGTTGGGTGGGACCCAATCAGTGCTCTGTAGACATTCCTGGTTTGAAAGGTCTTACCCCATGAAAAGTACCATGAGTCATGGTCATCAATGTGATTTATGCTTCTGGTATTCTCCAACATTTCAATTAACTCCTCATGCGCAATAATGGACAAGGGGAGTTGGAAGAGATCATAGAAATCATTTTCTGCTGCAGACATGGCCTTGTTCATGGTTAAGGTATCATTGTTGAAGAAAGAGAACAGGTGTGGGTATTTATCTTCAAAACATTCATCCTTCCATAAATCTTTCCATAGAAGCATAGATTTTCCATTACCAACTTTACAATGAGTCATGTATCTATAAATATCAACATAGTTCATATAGTCTCTCCACCAGAAGGATCCAATAGTGTGCAGTGAGTGGGGGGCAGAATCTCCATGATAGTAGGCTTTCCATATAAGATCAACCCATGGTACATCCATCTTATTGTAGAATTTATGGAGATTTTTCATAAGAAGGGCCTGATTTTGTACCCTGAGGTTTATGACACCTAAACCTCCTTGGTCCTTTGGTCTACAGACCAATTCCCATTTAGCAAGACATTTTCCATGTTTATTGATATCTTTCCCTTCCCAAAGGAACTAGTGGCCATCTTTCTCGAAATGGACAAAAATTGGTATGGGAACTTTAAAAGAGAACATGGCAAGAATGGGCATGGAGTTGAGTACAGAATTCAACAATGTGAGTCTTCCTGTGTATGACATATGAGTACATAATTCAACTCGCTGAGTATGCACTTAGCTTGAATCTTGAAAACAAACTAGTAAAATAGTCACTTCGTCATTTCACAGAACCAACACACAAGGCCATTGGAAAAGAACTCCATCGCCTGATAGACGCCAAATTTATCAAGGAACTTAAGAAAGCAGACTGGGTTGCCAGTCCAGTATGCGTCCCGAACAAAAACACAAAGGAGCTACGTCTGTGCATCGATTTCACTGTGCTAAACAAACATTCTCAAAAGGATCAATTCCCACTACCACAAATCGATCAAATATTTGATGCAAGTGCAGGGTACGTATGTCTTTCCTTTCTAGACGCATACTCAGGATACCCCCAGATTCGTATGAAGGAGGAAGACCAGGATAAAACAACATTTATCACATCTTATGGTGTATTCTGCTACATAACAATGCCCTTCGGACTCAAAAATGCGGGTCCAACATATCAGCGGAGGATGCAAAATTGCATAGGAAGCAAAATTGGAACAAATGTACAAGTTTATATCGATGATGTCATAGTTACAAAAAAACATGGGTCGACTCTTATCAATGATCTCCGAGAAACATTTGATAACCTCGACAAATACTACATCAAGCTCAACCCGATGAAGTGCTCCTTTGGAGTCCCTGCGGAGAAACTCCTGGGATACCTTGTATCAGCAAGAGGAATAGAGGCCAATCCCAAGAAAATAGAGGCAATACTCACAATGAAAAAGCCAACAAAACTTTGGGGCGTGCAACAATTGGTTGGGCAAGTTGCTACACTCAGCCATTTTATCACCCGCTTAAGCGAAAAAGCATTACTATTTTACGCACTCATGACGAAAGCAGATAAATTTGAACGGACAGAAGAAGCTTAGCATGCTTTCGAAGATCTCAAGAAAACACTTCCAACATCCCGTGTCATCATGTCTCCATGAGAAAAATAACCTCTATTACTCTATATTGCTGCTACTAATCAGGTGGTAAGTATAGCTTTGGTCATTGAGCGACCCGAAGTAGGGAAAACACATGGTGTTCAAAGACTAGTTTATTTCCTAAGTGAGGTACCCTCTCCATCCAAGCAAAGGTATCCGCATTACTAGAAGCTAGCTTATGGAGTTTTCATGACAGCATGCAAACTACGATGCAAAACGATTAAATCTCAAGTTTTACCCGACTTTATCACTGAGTGGACAGAACTACAATGCGTGGGCCTGCTAGACCTGTCCAACGCATGGACAATGTATTTCGATGGGTCAAAAAGGATAGAAGGAGAAAGATCTAGGGTCATATTGGTGTTACCTCAAGGCGACAAAATGTGCTACATACTTTGGATGAGTTTTGCAAATGCGTCAAATAACGAAGCTGAATATTAAGCCTTATTATAGGGCATACGTATGGATAAAGGTTGCAATGCAACTCGCTTGAAAATATTTGGTGACTCCAACCTTGTGGCATAATAAGCAATGAACAAGTGCGACGCTGTCAGTGGCAACATGATTGCCTACCGTGATTTATTCAGCATCATGGAAGCTCAATTTGACGGGTGTGACGTTTCACACATAGGAAGGGCAAGCAATGAAGAGGCCGACAATTTGGAAAATATCGGATCCTTATGCTTACCAGTACCACCTAGAGTTTTTGGTAAGAAATAATGGAACACTCCATCAAAGAAAAAAGGGTCTCTAAAGTCATATTGGCAAAAACACAAAAGAAAGTCAAGTCGCAAAAAGACTTGGGGACTACGCTAAGACCTCAAAGCACAGAAGAGGTCCTTGATGAGGACCTAGAACTCAACGAAGTGATGATAATAGAGGCAACATGGATGCATCCGTACATAGCATACATGATAAGAGGAGAACTCCCTGAGGATGTGACAGAAGCATGATGAATCACACGTGGATCTAAGGCTTTTAGAGTCATTAAAGGAGAATTGTACAAAAGAAGCATCTCGGGAGTTCTACAGCGATGTGATACACCCAAGGAAGGGAAGATCATCCTTAAGGATATACATGAAGGAGTGTGTGGCCATCACGCTAATAGTTGAGAAATCGCTTCCAAAGCTTTTCGAGCAGGGTTCTGTTGGCTCACAATAGTACCAGATGCAAAAGATATCATGCGAACATGTGAAGCATGTCAACATTTCACAACAAAACCCAACGCACCTGCTGTAGAACAGAACCACATACCCCTTGCTTGTCCATTCTCTTGGTGGGGTTTGATATGGTGGGTAAACTTCATAAATCTACACCAGGAGGACATGTCTTTCTGCTAGTAGCACTCCACAAATTTACAAAATGGATTGAAGCAATGCCCGTCACTAGTCAAGATGGAACGTCAGCTGTTAATATTATCAAATCAATAGTGTTCCAATTCAGGGTACTAAACAAATTTACAAAATGGATTGAAGCAATGCCCGTCACTAGTCAAGATGGAACTAACTTCACCTCCAACGATTTCAAATAATATTGCAAGGAGATGGGTATAAAAGTAAGCTACGCCTCATTTTCTCACCCGCAAACCTATGGGAAAGTAGAAAAGGCCAACGGTCTCGTCACCAATGGTATTGAGAAAAGACTGTTGGCACCACTTGAAAAAGCAAAGGGAGCCTAGGTAGATGAGTTACCTCCGTCCTATGGAGCCTACGCACTACCCCAAACAATTCAACACAAGAAACACCCTTCTTTCTGGTCCATGGCATGGAAGTTGTCCTTCTAGGCGAATTACCACATGAGTCTCCTCGAGTAGCCGAATATGATGAACAAGCATCCCAAGGAGCACTTCCAGATGGCGTTGTTGCACTCGACGAAGCTGGTGACATCGCTTTACAAATAGAAACCATTTATCAGTAGAATCTTCGTAACTACCACAACCGACAATTGCGTCCCAGGTCTTTCGACGTAGGGGACCTAGTCCTTCGCCTCAACAAAGATGGTCACGATAAGCTAAAAACATGATGGAAAGGTCCTTATATCATCACAGAAGTGATCCCGGGTGGGGAATATCGGCTCCAGGATAAGAAAACAAGAGTCAAATACTCCAACTCATGGAACCTTGTGCAACTGCGACATTTCTATGATAAGAAATTTATTTTCCTGCAATCTACACTAAATAAAGGCCAACGGACACACAATTATACCAAAACATGTACCTTCATATTTGGCGTTAAAATAAAAGATAAGTTCTTTCAAACTCAAGTTTCTATACCCGGGGCTCCATTAATAGAATATATTGATGCTTGCATAAGTTGCCGCAATATCAGGTTAACAGATAAAAAAGAGTCACAACTACAAGCGTATGATCCGATGCAAGCATCCAAACATAGTCTCGGGGGCTAGTCCCATCGGGATCACTGGCCGCGCACCCAATAAAGACTTCATGATGATTCTAGAAAAAGAAGACATTCTTTGAAATTTCTTCGGATGACTAGAGACATGAGCCTACAATCGAATACAAATATTCGACTATAGCCACACGAGTTACTCCCATCGGGAGTGCTGTCGCGCACCCAATAGAAAAACTTCGCTCTACATATTAGGTCATAGTGTGATCCGCAGAAACATTATCCTCGTGCGTTGAAAGCACACCCAATAAAATAAAATCTCCAATGAAAACGAAAGATATGAACTTATGAGTATTACATCACTATATCCTCAAACGTTGTTTTCTCCCATCGGGAGAGTTTATGAAACATCACCCAAGAAAATAAGAAGATGACAACTTTAGAAACTCCAATAGCCAAACAAGGCAGTCGATAAAATTTCAAAATATCTTGAACCACGCCTGATGCAATAATAAGTCTGAATGTCGTGTCTATGACATGAAGGTAAGACCCCAGGATTTATCCTGTGTGTCCTAGTAATTGCATATGAATGCGATCTGCCAGAAAATTATCCGTATAAACGATACGATGAAAAATCCCGATGGACGCGTTGGGTACTCAAAAAAATAGAACTAGAATTCAGTATTCGATAAGACCTCAACAGACCAAACTGAATTACACCAGCAAACTTCGAGTTTAAGCCCGGGGACTTGAATTAGCTATAGGTTCATGGTGTTTTTACCCTGGATCAATTAACTGATTTTCGATCCGTCGGATGTATCAAACCTGTTGTACAAAATCCCTATACCAAAATAAAAACTTCAGCTTGTGATAAAAATTGTCTTTGAGACTCAACCCAAACTTGCGATTTGGATGGATTCTCGGGCACTACTAACATAGGTATGATTACTCGGGTCCTTGTGGTTAGCTACCCTAGTAACGTAAAGGCTCATAGCCCACAAAGTCGAAGAAGAATCAAGGAAGGCTTAGGAAGCATCCAACGGAAGGCCTAGCTTGTCGGATAAGAAAAGAATAGAAACCGACATCGTATTAGTGTTATAATTGTAAGATTATAACCTATCCGTATACGGCCTCAGGACCCAGCCTATAATATATAGGCTGGGAGGAGCCAACGGAGAGGCACCAACAAAAATCCTTGAGCAATCTGTAATGGATTTTTCCATAATCATTTAGATGACTTCGACTCCCTTGTTTGTCTGATCAGCCAACGAAATCCCAAGTGTTATCTTTTCCAAAAAACCCTAAGTCCATAACTATGGGCATTGTCGAGGTTACCCCTCGTCAAGGTCCATATCATCAAAACCCTAACAAGAATACTACCTCGCTCCTTGATAACTTACACCCTTTGTAAATACCAAGTTACCCTCATTCCATAAAATCCTTAGGCAGGGAGTCTACCCAATCCATCCTTGGGATGTGCTTGACCATCCCCAACACTTGCACTTGACCTAGGAACCCATTCACCTAGATTTCCAATCTTTCCTTGAACCCTATTCATTCCTTTTATCATCTTTTGACACCCAAATTGAAACCCTAGAGAAAGACCCTCATTTATGGCTAACTCAAAATCCATTAAAAAGTCCCAACTTTGGAGCCATGGTTTTAGAAAACCATGACCAACCAAGGCCATGCAAATATATCCCTTAGTACCTTGTATGGGATTCAAATACTAGCCTCCTGTGCGAGTCACCGAGGCTCTAGCCGGCCGAGCATTGTACTGGCTATGACCTAGTAAAGTTGTCCCCTGTTTCTTTTTATTTAAACTTGTTCTATGAATTAGTTCTAATTGGTTTAAATTGAAACAAAAAAGTAAAATTCTTCAACATGTCCATATCTAAAAATTAACATAGTCCTTAGTGTTTTCCTCAACATGGAGAGCAAGAAACCAGCTACAATTATAATTATATTTACTCTAGTAAATTAAATGTCATATGTGTGTTTTCCACTTAATACCTATTTTAGAGTATTTTGTAGATGTATATGGGATAAGACTAGTGGGTACGGTGAGGTATCAAAGGTGCCTTACATGTCCCTTATGTCTCATCTAAAAAATCCTCATGGTTTACTACAGTAAAAATATCAATATCAAACCATATATATGTTTGGAAAATTCCTCAAGTCAAAAGATGAAAGACCTATTGGAAAGGTGATTTCTAGGAGGATCCAAGTGATGGTTTTGAGAAATATAAAAGTATGTGACTGGGTCATGAGGAAGCATGAGAATAAGGTTTTGTTTTGACCATGTATGGTCTAAGATGTTTCAAAAGGGTTTTCCTCTAAAAAATGGTTTTGAAATTGTTTTTAGCAAGGATATGGAGATGTCCCACTTTTAAAAAGGAGACATGTTTTCAAAAGTCTTTTTCAACAAAGATATAGAGATGCCATATCTACAAGAGAAACTAGGCTTTCACAAACAAACATAGCTAGATCTATCTTGCCACAACTAAAATGCATTATCTTGTTTACCTTATCATGGTGGTTTGCGAGTACATTCAAAGTACTCACTTGCATTGTACCTAGCTATTTACTTGGCCAGACTTTCAGAAGCTTGAAGGAAGAAGGTTACAGACGTTTATGTGAGCTAGGTTGTCTTCCCAGTCTGCTGCCTATAGGGTTAAGGCGTGACTTGGGCTTGGCGATTGATGAAGTTCCGCTACTGATGTTTGTGTAGCCATAATGGAAATAATGTAAATCTTGTTCTCGTTACTTTATGGATGTTGTAATGATACTTGTCGGTTATGCTCATGGCTCACTGCTCATGGGAATGTGAATTATATGCATAATAGGGATTCTCGGATGTTAAATCCGGGAGGCCCCACAGACTTGGTATCCGAGCCATCCTGACTGTAGGAGACCTTAGTTAGCATGGATGTTAGATAGCAAACCAATATTTTGAGAATATCGTCTTTGAAAACCTATTTTCTCAAAAACATTTCGAAATATTCTATATATTATCCCCCCTACTTAAACTATTTGAAAATTGTTTACTCTATATCTCGACCCCTCTCAAATATTCGCTTTTAAAACAAGTTAGACTTAGAACCGTGTGGAGACGAAGATCGCGAGATGAAGAGAAATAGTTGGAAACAAACCAAAGGAGCTATCAATGACAAAATACACTACAAGATCGCCCTACCAATGGAATCCTCATTGCCAGAAGAATCTAGTGTTGCAAAGCAAAGAAGTCTCCAAATGCTACAGCAAGTTCTTCCAAATGCAAGACAGAAGTCAAGACCACCCATACCAGTGGTACCTAGGATCAATAGTCCCAAGATAAGATTCACATTATATGGCACGTAGTCTACTCCATGTTACCCATGATACACCGTGTTTTCTTTCCTAAGTGCACCATGTGTTATCTGATGTGTGTTGTTTGTGTTTCTATGTTAGGAAGAGTATGGTGACCCATCGCTCTGTTCACCTTGCGTGTGTATTCGGCTTCATCGACCTTAGTCATATGTGTTTTGGGATTAATACACAACCTAGGTAACCGCGCTAGGATACTACTCCCTCCCCTCTAGTACGGCGTCCAACACGGCTATCGATAGCAAGACCCCCCTACAAACCTAGGGAATAGAACAAAAGGACCACTAGAAGAAGGCACCTCAAGACGTAGAATGTTCAACATCGTGAAGATTGGAACTTCTTTAATACCTCACCTCAGTAGGATGGTAACCTAGGAGTACTACGTAAACTTCACCCTTGTAGCTCATCACTGTCCCTGCATGCCAACTTCACATGCCGAAAGCAACAAGAGTCCTGACTGAAGCATGAAGTCCCCTACTAGAGGATCCATACCTACAACCAGAAGCAATCAACAAGAAACAATGACCGGGCCTGTTTAACCTCATGCTTATTATGATTGCTGACCAGCTCAAATAACTAACTACTTTAACTATTCTCCTTGTCCCAAGAAACGGGAATTTTCTCAAAAAGAAGGCTAGAAGCGCCAAATCCTAGAGATATGAAGACCTAAGGACAACGAGTCTACTACTCCACCAAGCTTAAGCAATGCCAAGATTATCAATGACGACAATTCCCCTGAAGCTGGATGTCTCTACCCTGACCGAAGGCTAGCCAGAAGTGTCATTAACTCCTAACTAACTTCTTGATGATTCATTAGGCAATGAATCCCATAAGGTGTTTGTAAGAAGGCGCCATTCAATATCTCGACTCAAGACCGAGGATTTACAACATTCCTCTAGCACCATGACAACACTTCAAGATGAAAGATCTACCTACTCCATGATGACACTTAGTAGAACTTTGAGTGGGAAGACTGTGTCTTCCCATTTAATCCACATAAACCCCACCTTGGAACATACCTCAAGAATAACTCTAATCCCTCAAACCACTGGCAGAAAAACGACAACACTACCCCACCAAAATAGACCCCTCTAGAAGCCTAGGAAGGTATAGATGACTACCTCGGAAGATAATTCAGGAGACCCCAACTCGACCTTCTCTGTCAAGAAATGACTCTCGAGTCAACAACGACAAAAATAAAGAAGAAGATTGACCTCGACACCAAAGTTAGGCATCCACCCAACTATCCCTATACCCATGAAGCTCAAGGTCCATAAGGCAAGAATACCTGAAGTCGACAACCTTACTCTCCAACTGGTATGAAGCAGCATGTACGAGGTCAACCAAAGATTTCAACTCCGGACAGAAAGTGCGCCACTCTTCCAACCTCATCCTACAACTCCCAGAAAGAAGGTATGCGTCTTCTCCAAGCACCCTTAGTTTCACCCTAAGGGGGGAAGACTGTGTCTTTCCTACTAAAATATAATAAACCTCCGCCATAAGCAACCTCCAGAGTTTGACCCCTAGTTGTTGCTAGGATGCTCTAACCCTTTAGAGAAGAGTTATGGGACCTTATAGAAATGCTAGACAGCTACAGATTTCCTCTTTGGAGGGGTCCTGACCTGGTGTCGTTCGTCTAGCAATAACTCTTTATTTATCAAGTACTAAAAGAAAGCAAGATCGACCATCATGATAAGGTCTAAAGAAATCTCAACTTTGCATGCATCCAAGAAGTCGAAACTACCACTGTTGTGTTGTGGAACATGGCAGTGCCATCAGGGATGGCATGAAGAGGACAATCAGGATGCTATCGGTGGCTACTCGCAATGGGTTGGGCACTCATATTGTAAACACAGTGTTGTACCCAGGTTCGGAGCCCTCTGGTCGAGGTAACACTCCTACTCCTGCAAGGATCTACTATATGGGGAGCAACTTCTCGGTACAAGTGCTCCTTGAGTTGTTTCCCTAGCTGTTATGGAGAGCTAGAGGAAGAAGATGAACTACTGAACTTGTTGGATCTAGACAACTTACCGATAACCCTATCATAGCCCCCTTATATACTGGTTGGGAGAGGTAGGTTACAATGTGGGTCTAAGGTTTACTGTTTGGGATTTGGGTTTACAAACTGGGTCGGCTGGCCGGGCCCTACTGGTGGGCTAGGATCCGGTCAAGCCTCTAGTATAGGGGGACAACACTATAGTGTCCTAGCGCCTTTGCTTTACTCGTCACCTGATGCTTTACTCAACATCCGACGGTTTACTCGTTAGCTGGTGCTTTCCTCATCAGCCGACAATGCTCTCCTCATCTTCCAACCTTGGCTCGTTGGCACAGATGTCTTGTAGCGCGACGTGCCAGCCTGTCAGGTAAGGGGTGCGCTCAGCAAGGAGCGTCACCCCCTCTGTATCTTGGCCAATGGATCTGAGGCGGCCGGGTAGAGGCGGTCACCCAACCGTCTCTTCTAGTCACCCGGCTAAACGGGCCAGACGTGGAATCTTGGGTGGGTGCCGGGTGGAGCGGACCACCCGGTTGTGGCTATTTGTCTTGCGGCCATCCGGACAGGCATCCCTGGATCCTTCCAATTGAGCCTAGCATGGCCTACCTGGGGGTCATCCCCCCGACACTATTTCCCGAGCGCGTTGGGACTTCACCTGATGGAGAAGTTCTTATGTGCTTCTTGATTGAACTAAAATGACTGGTGATGAAAACTGGTTGCAGATTCTTAGTGTAGTATTTGTCGTTTTCCGCCTCGAGATGCTTGCCGTTTCCCGGCTGGGGTTTACCAGCTATGGAATCGATGGCCCACGCACAGGGTGTGAGCGGCGATCGAATTGACTGCCTGCCGTACCCGACTGTGAGATTGATTGCTTGGTCGCTGATGTCAGCCCTTACGTCAGCCACGCCTGGCACTTCTAGAGCACCTCATGTTAGTTTGACAGCTTGGCCTGCTGCGGTATTTTTTGGTAACCGCACACATGTCTTCATCATTGAGGTTTCTTGGGGATCGTGTTTATGCCTCATCTCTCGCAGTAACGCATGCGGGATCTTCTGTGGGAGGTATGTTGGTGCATGCGATCCATAACCAAAGCGTTGTGGGGGAGCGGAGAGGTTGCTTGCCACGTGACGGAGGGGGAGTGCAGGGGACGTGCTTTCTCTACTTTGATAAGTAGGGGTGTAAGGGAGGGGGTTTTCCCCACTTCATCTTCCACCCGCATCTTGCTGCTCCCGCCCCTTGGGCTCTGCCTCCCTTCTGCTCTTGCGCTTCCAATTCTTCGTTGTCGGCGCCACTACATCTCCTTTGCAACAATAGGACCCTGCTTGTCCACCAAGGCCGCCGCACTCGACAAGATGCTGCTGCAGCAAGGTGGAGGATGGTGCGGCTCATATGTCATGGAGGACCTCATCGAGAAGTACCAGCGGGGGAGATTCATCTCGTCAGAGCGGGTGGTGAAGCACCGCCTTGCGCTAGAGGGGGAGCGGGTGACTAACCCCCAGCCCGGCGAGTCCATGGTCTTTCTTGTGCACTTCACCCAAGGTTTTGGCTTGCCGGTGAGCAAGTTCATCCTTGAGATTTTTGTCATGTTTGACCTTTAGCTCCATCATCTAGGGGCAAATGCGGTGGCGCAGCTGTGGCATCACGGTGAACTTCCTTAGGTTCTTTAACTTCAAGGTCCAGGTGGTGGAGAAGGACGAGGCGCTGACAGAGACGGGCTGCTGTGCCATCTACCCATGGTCGTCATCACCGATTCCACGGTTGAGCATCCCCGACACGGTGAAGCTATGGTAGCGCTCGTATTTCTATGTGTGTAATGCCACCAACATGGACTGGATTCGGCTACCGCCCTTCACCAACATCCTGCCGACCCGGAGGGCCTGGTCCGTCAAGGGCCTAGGAGCCAAGGTGGACATGGACTGGATGGCGACCCTGTTGGAGGTCCTAGTGGAGAAGGAGCGGCTGACCCTCCGGGACATTTCATTGTCCTGAATGACACGCCATGTGCTCCCTCTAATGGCGTGGTCGCATCAGATGTGCCACCTCTCCAGCTCCGATGACCCCACCCGGGTTTCCCGGCTGGAGGTGTCGTACGGGTTCCTCTGAGAGTGGATTTCAACGATCTCCAAGGAGGACCTGGAGGAAGACTAGAGCTTCTCCTGCGCACCGTTCCACTTGGGCCGGCTGCCACAAAAGGTTGCTTTTCTTTTCCTCTCCTAGTTGATTTTTCCGAAGGGCTTTTGCTCTTTATCTGCCCCTTTTGAGTAGCTCTTTATGGCACAACTTGCAAAGATGGCATGGGCGACCATGAGCTTCCCATCTTCTCGCTGGACGTCAAGCCGCAGAAGTACCCGCCGATGGAGCCAGAGCGCTTCCTCACCCGGGCCGATGAGGGCTGCGAGGACCTACCCGGTGAGTGTGCTCCCCTTGTGTTACTTTCCTTGGTCGGCTTCTACAGTGATATTTTTGACGTCTTTTGTCTGTACTGGTGCAGCTGCACATGGTGAGGATGTCGTTCTTGTCCCGCCCACCTCGGGGAGGGAAAGGGGAAGTAGGCCGCCACGACTAGTGCCACCCTAGCCGGTGGTGGGAATGTTCATTTGCAGTACCAAACTTGGTGGTTGAGCGCACCGTGGTACTAGAGTTGCCATAAATCGCGCGGAGGGGCCATAGTTGATTCGCCAACTGTCCAAAAGGGCCAAATGGGGTGAATACAAATCTAACGGCCAAACGGTCGTTTGAACCAGACGAAAAACGGTTGAACTCAAATACCGCTATTAGGTCAACTCTTCTTGGCCAGTCATGTCAGTATTCCCCGTTATCTTTTGCGGTCGTGGACTAGCTTATCCCTACGTGGATCAGATCCCTAAGTGGACCAGATCTATTTCTTTGCTCTTCTCTGGTCTTCTCCCCTGCTCCCCTCCCCATAACATTTGCTCAACTCCGGCTGCTCGTCTCAGATCGTAGTTCGCACTTGCTCTAATTTGCGTCTCCGCCATTTCCGGTCAACCTCCCACGCCTCTAATCGAAGCTCGCAGCCGTCGTCGTTGCATCGTCTGCCGTATCGGAGCTTCGCATCCCCGGACTAATATCTCGCCTCTGGCTAGTCCTTCTCGCACGGCGGAGCGCGTCCCGTCGGGCGATCTAGGTCGGTGACCGGCCTCGGGAAGTTGTGTGCTGCCGTGCACCCCAGGCATGGTAGCCCTGGCACAGCAGTTCGACAACCACACTCTCATGGCCACCGTGCTGGGCATCCATCCCGCCGTGTTGCCGGCAGAGTTGCTGTCGGCTTTCAGGTCTCGTTTTGGGATCAGACGAAATGAGGTCAACATTGAGGTATGCGCGTCGCCATTCGTTTTTTTCGTCCGGTTCGAGCAAAGCTCAGACATCGAGCGTGTTCTGCATTCTTCCTGTTCTTTCGAGTGATGCGGGGAGAAAATGAGCTTCATGCGTTGGCATCGCGCCTGTGGGTGGGAGGATCGGTTGGGGCAGCTTCGTTTCTTCTCGAAACTTCGCTTTGACGGCCTCCCATTGGATGCTTGGGAGCCGGAGGCCCTCAAGCAGGTCGTCAGTAGCCTTGGCAGCGAGCTGGTGGAAATCTTGCCGCCGAGCGACAAATGGGTCATCGAGGTAAAGGCATGGCTAAAAGATCCTGACACCGTTCCTAAGATGTACGAGGTGCAGATTCCAAGCAGGGCAGGGCGATAGCTTTGCTGGAAGCACCCGGTCATCATCCACCTGGAGGAGGTTCTGGACTCGGTACA
The DNA here is from genome assembly GCA_910589775.1 of Avena eriantha. Lineage (NCBI taxonomy): Eukaryota > Viridiplantae > Streptophyta > Magnoliopsida > Poales > Poaceae > Avena > Avena eriantha. Next base: position 211,450,537 of record OU342740.1, read on the forward strand.
TGGCATTCAGGGCCTCGAAGAGGCTGCCAGAAAGCGCCCTCATCGCCCGCAGTGTTGGCCTGGAAGGATCGATGGCACAGGACCACCACCGTTTCGCGACAGGGCACACGGTTTCGGTGGGGGGACCAGGCTTGGACGAGCTGGTGGTTCTGATTTCCCTCGAGTGAAGACAGAGCTCAAGTGAATTGCCGTGGTATGTGTGGCTAATGAATTTGTAGTATGGAGAGCGTAGCAGGAAGTTAGCATCGACTAAAAATGTGTAATAGTTTGAATCAATGTAGTACGTGTGTAATAGTTTGAAGTAGTACGTGTGTAGAATAGTTTGAATCGATGTAGTATGTGTGGGTAATGAATTTGATGTAGTGTGTGTGTGTAATAGATTGAATCGATGTAGTTGAACACCGTGCTTTATAATTTCTGTGAATAACCAAGGACAACCTCATGAAAAGAGGGTGGTCTGGAATTGTGAAATGTCAATTCTGTGGATGCCGGAAAATGTAGTCCATCTCCTCTTCAAATATTCCCTCTGTTTCAAAATATAAGATGTTTTAGCTTTGTGAATGGAGCGTATCTAGACATCTTTTAGTGATGGTGCTTTCTAAACCTAGATGAACCTACATACTAAAAGGGGACTAGATACACTTCATTCACAAAGCTAAAACATCTTATATTTTAAAACGGAGGGAGTACAAGGTAGCTATATTTGTAACACGTTGAACTGCAGGACCATTTTGTAGGCAACACACGACAAAGGAAAAAATGGTTTACAGTACAGACAACAGACGCAAAATCTGTAGTCTAGGATAAAAAGATGCCAGTTAACTAGATTGAACCACGACTAGTAATCGAAGGAAATAGGTACTTGATAGTATTTGCTTACAACAGTAGTACTTCCATACAAAGGGTCTTATACCTGCACAAAAGTGGGCTAAACTTCCTACTAGTTTATAGAACAATTTGTCAGCATTTCATCTACAAAAGCCATTCTTCAGTCCGAACTTAACTATCCTACACTGAAGAAACTACAGATCTCCACCAGAAAAGTTGGCTGGCCAATTGCCTTGAGAGGACATAAGTTCTTTGATCATTTAACCCAAACTGATCTATTGCCTTGCCGCCAAACTACAAGAAATCTGCATCGTTCATGCACGAGCGATTAGCGTGCGCCAGTCCCGGTTTAGTTGGACCATCCGCGCCGCCACAACGATTTCTTCGAAACTGAAATTCAACATCTCCTTCTCGGGATCGTAGGGTCGTGTTAACTCAAACTTGAATTCCAGGGCTGAGCTGATGCCTACCGCTGGCTCCGGCTGTCGAACAATCCAGCATGCTGAGTGTAGGCGCTTGGTCGCCGCCACGGTATGGCCTTCAACGGGGCGTAGGATGGAGCGTCTTTGCCGCAAACGGTGTGCTCCCAGCCTACCCCACTAAGGTAAGGTAGTCCGCGCCGAAGCATGGATGCGAGAGTTTCTAGACCTTGGCGCTGCCTTGTTCGAGGGTGTGTACTCTCGGCGATGGCATGCTCTCATGAACGATTTGATACGTACCTTGTTCCCACTACCTAGAGCATGCCGTAATGCTGCCGCGCGATTTCTCCACATCGTTCTCTTGGCCTTGCTTGCCGCATCTGGCGCCGACGACGGCGCAGTCGCCGCCGCGGCCGATTCGGCACATTCGGGGAAATCATCCGCCTAGCAGGGCAATGGGAGACCGGCCATGAAGTAGAGATTCATGGCCTGCCTTAGAGGGGAAAAATACCCTAGTTTCGGCGGCTGTCGCGGCGGCGACGGCGGCTTAGGCGGGGCCATGTTACCCTAGTTGGTGCGGCACGGAGGAGCTGCGCAAGGTGAAATGTGGTTAGTCGGAGAAGGGGAGTGAAAAACTGACAGTAGGTTTGGACTACAGGCACGCGTGAAAATAACCATTTCCGATTTCCTTAGAGGGTAATAATTCGACACTCATTGCATTAACAGCTCAATCTTTATTTCCCTTCTCAGCATAAGAGTGCGAACATATTAAAAAGATCGGTCATGGCTATCCACCACATCGGGCAATGTACCAGGACAGGTAGGAGATGGGACCGGGTTTCATTTTAGAAATGTTGACGACTGTGTCCTTATGTTTATACGATATAATTTATATGCCACCGTGTACCGTTGAGTGTAGCAACACCATCAAAAAGAGGGGATAACGACGTGGCATGTTTTATTTTTTTAAAGGGCATTAGAAACAGGGGATGCCGACGTGGCATGTTTTCTGACTGGTTCAAGAGGTGGTGCCGCCCACCAACACATTATTATGCAATTTTCCATGTGGGACCTGAATTTCGGCGCTGAGCTGATGCCCATGTCGAACACAGAGAATTATGAAAGAAGCTACTAAAAATAAATACTTTAAATTCTGGAAGTACTAAATTTAAATACATTACAATTTTGTCTGAAAGTTAATACGCATACTGTTCATCGAAATAATATAAATACTGTACACATTTCTACTTCGAAAAATAGACCTGAAAATGCTAGCAAATAACCTAGGATGAATATACGATTCATTCTCCCCTATATATTTCGTCGTCGTCGGCTCCCGCGTGCTGCAACACATGTTCAGAGAACTCTCTCCGTTTGAAGTGTGCTGCCAGTATCTCATCCAGAGGGTAAGGCCTCGGCGTATGTTCTAGACTTAACCCATACATTACCATTGTTTTTCCTCTTCCCAGGCTTGAACCTCATGATCGTACAGTCTGATAATATTCCTGTAGTATATGCGACCGGGTTTGACTGTGGGGTGTAACCTAGTGTCAATGGAGATAAACCGATTGTAACCATCGAAGAGGGCACAACTTCCAATTTCACCGACGGCCTCGAGAGAGCGGTTCTCTTTGTCCACCCAGTACAACACCGGTTGCCCTTTAGCGAAATCCCCGTTCAACATAAGAAACGGATCACCATCTGACTCCACAAGGTAAAATTTGTAGGTTCCGCGTACCTGTTCAAAGACTGGGGCCAAAATTATTTTGGCCATCGTGACAGTGCTCGCGCGCTGCTCTAACTGGATGTTGGTCGACAAGATTTCTCCATTCTCAGGTAATGCATATACTTCCCCTCGGAATGCCATCATGCAGACCAGAAGCGTATCAGGAGGTGGCGAATACAATCCTTCTCGAAATGATCCATTGATTTGCCCCGTTGGGGTGCTCTCATCGGCCCATGTAATATGATGTGGATAATCAGTGCAAACGAAAACCATCGTCGGGGACTTCGTCATGACGAGAGATTGCAGAAGATCAGATGGTATGTGTGCTTGAAACTCAGTGTTAGACTTGGGAGTGACTGGGTTCAAAAGCCGAATCTGGTACGGCTCGACCCTCTGAGCAAGCACGATGATGCCACAAGAAACACCGACGAAGTAGAATGTTTTGGAAGAAGAGGGCATCAGTTAGCACTAAGATGTTTACAATGGAAAATACCAATAAATATCGGATGTGAATATGAACCTGCGATGGACGTCCATTAGATTTGTCCTGAAGCAACGCCCAGTGGCGAGGTTGAGGAAGGTGAAGTCGCCAACGTCTAGAAGTGTGTGATCTATCATGATCCAGTTGTTGAGATGGAATTCAGGCACCTTTAAAGTGTGGCGCCAATCGGTGCAGACTTCCCGGCAAGAAACATAGGTGTCGATGTACTCCTCTTTCTCTAGCAAATAGTTGGCGATCTTGCGAAGTCGGTTGGCCGGGAAATCGGCCCAGTTCCTCTTCATCCGGCTACTGGCCATGGCTTACGTGCGCGAATGTTTTGATCGAGGAAGAAAGAAGAACTACCACTGCGAGGAGAAGAAGAAGAGGATAACAGACGAGGGAGACGTAGTGGAACTACCACTGCGAGGAGACAATGAGACGAGGGAGAAGAAGCAGAACTGCCAATTCAAGTTTGGATCAACGTGCTTTTTTCGGAACTAGCGCGTGGACCAACCATGCACTGCATGCAAGTTTTGATCAAACAGACTAACATGTGGGACCTACTAAAAATTCCGTGAAGTGCTCCCCATGCATAGTGCGCTGACATGTGGCATGTTTTCTGACAGGCGGGCCCGCCTCCTCCACCTACGACGAACGCGTCCTAGGTTTGAGGGCTGGTGCCGCCCACCAGCACATTATTGTGCAATTTTCCATGCTCTGTCGCAACTAGCTCTACTCTGCTCCTCTCCACTGCTCCTGCCGCCGGCACTTCGCTCAGTCGTGCACCGCTCTCGTGGTCCCCTTGGGCCGTCGTCCTCCCTCCCTCCCCTCCCCGCCATCCCCTCACGTCCCCTCCCCTCCCCTTCATGACCTGTCTCCTTGCCACCGCCCACCGCCCAGGCGCGTCTGGAAACTAAAACCGAGAGTCGGCCGTTGGGTTAGGGGCCCAACGATGTTGGTGATCCTGATCCTGCTTGGAGATGGATCCTGCGAGGCTTGGGAGCACGGATATGGGACCTGCGCGGCTGGAGAGCACGTAATCTCCTTCAAGTCTGGAGAGCACAGAGGACAACGAAACGGGGGGAGAGGAAGCAGGGTGCAGAGCTTTGGAGGTAGCCCAGAGAAGGTGTCGTGCATCCACATTGAAGGGTAAGAACTGTGATTCCTTATCTGCATACCCCAATTAGCAATTCTAGTCCCGTGGTAATGGCAAGGATATGTGTTGGTAACCGCAGGACGTCTATACAGCTTGCCCTTGAGCATGATGATTTGTCAAGCGAGCATGAAGGCACTGAAACGTGTGGAGGTGCGGATAATGATGAGAATGCATATCCAAACGTGGTTGCTGACCCTGATAGGATGGAGAGTAGGGAATATTTGGTTGATTCGAACTTTGAGCCTGACTATGGGACTGATGAGGAAGAGGAATGGGAAGATGTGGAAATGGGATGTAGATACGACGACGAAGACGTGGACAGGCCAGTGATACACTTTGACAGGGACAATCCTATAATTGATGAGGACACTGTCTTTGATAATGTGGAGGACTGCAGATATCCAGTTGCAACCTATGCAATCAGATTACATGCATCTCCAATGCGGGCTGGACACCCATTTCAGGTTGCAATAGCTACATTTAGTTTCAGTCTTTCTCATATTTATTCTGCTGATAACTAGCTCTAAATTATTTGGATTCTTATCGAATGCAGATCAAAGTAAACACGAAGAAACACAACTGCCCTAATACTTCTTTAAGTGGTAAAATTAGACCGGCGACTACCAAGTGGATTGCTGCTACTGTACTTGACTGGGTGAGGCAGGATCATAACATTGGACCTGCTGAACTCAGAGCAAAGATTAGCAAAAAGTTTAACGTTCTGATTCCTTATCACAGAGTCTTTGATGGGAAGGAGATGGCTCTAGACTTCATTCAAGGCAAGTGGAATGACAGTTTTCATATGTTGTATAGTTTCAAAGCTCAGGTAGAGAAAACATCACCTGGTAGTGTTGTTGACATCGATTGCGAGGTTATGAAAGGGACAGAAAAGGTCTCGAGGTGGGTCAGGTATAAAAAGGCAGATAAGATATGCTTCGGGAGATGTTTTGTCTGCCTGAAGGCATGCTGGAAGTGGTTCCTAGAGGGTTGCAGGCCATACTTGGCAATAGGCGCAACTTCTTTAACAGGGAAATTTAGGGGACATGTTGCTTCTTCTTGTGCTTTGGACGCGCATAATTGGCTTCTACCCATAGCTTATGCTATTCTTGACGGTTAATCAAATGAAAGCTATACATGGTTCATGCAGAGACTACGAGAAGTAATTGGTCACCCTGAAGGCTTGGTGATACACACCGGTGCATTCGAGGGTCTCGAGAATGCTGTTGATGATGTGTTTCCGGGGGGGTGAGCATAGGGAATGCATGCGGCACCTCGCTACTAACTTCATGAAGAAGTTCAAAGGAAAGATCTTTGAAGAGGACTTGTGGCGATCCGCATACACATACATCCCAAGAACGCATGCTACTTACTTGCAAAACATGTATGTAGTGCCAAAGGTGAAAAAATACCTTGAGGAACATCACACCAAGCTATGGGCCAGAAGCAAGTTTGGTGAGTTAAGCAAGGTGGATTTTGTATGCAATAATTTGGCAGAGAGTTTCAATGATAAGATTTCGGGCATGAAGACAATTGGAATTGTTATTTTGTCGGATGCAATAAGACAGTGCATAATGGTGAAGATAGATTTACGGCAAAGAATTTGTGCAAGAAATTTTTTAGGCCATAAAATAGTTCCAAAGGTGGTTATGTTACTGAATGCAAGAACCAGGGAAATGAGAACGATAAAGATGAGGGTGGTCAGAAGTTCAGAACATTGGCTGAGGTTTATGAAGAATACAAGCATGGAAGTGAACGGAGGTACACTATAGACATTGGAAACAAGACTTGTTCATGCAGGCAGTGGCAGATTACTGGTATGCCATGTCACCATGCAATTTACTTCATATTAAAGCTTAGAGGTAATGGAGCTGAAATAGAGAACTATGTCGACAACTATTTCTCCGTGGACAAGTTTGCTGCAACTTATGCAGAAAACGTACCACCTATGGCCGATGAAAATGATTGGGAGATTGTCAATCCAGGGTTCAAACTTCAACCACCAGTTCTTAGGAGGCCACCTGGAGGCCTAGAAAGCTAAGGATCGAAGCCTCCACCGATAAAGGTCCAAGGCTTGGTGCTAGGAAAAGGAAATGTGTATGTTGTGGCGGATTCGTCCATATCAAGAGGTTGTGCAAAAACCCAATTACACATGATATCGTCCCTGTTCACACCCCGGTGGCAGAAAATGAGGCTTCTCAGCCAATGAAAGGGCATGTATGCCCCCATGTGTGGTTTTGGTAATTAATGACAATCCCTATGGACTAATGTGCAAATTGAGTCTCACTTTAAGGTTTTTCCATTGGCATCGCTTGGACCATGTGTTGGTTTCAAGGATGAAAAAGAAGAAGCATTGTCCAAGGGCTTTGTGCCCATTGGAATCAAGTAGAGGAAGAAGATCAAGTATGTCTTGAAGAAGAAGAATATGGAGTTCCTCATGGCTATCTTCAAGACATCGTCAAGAATTGATGTGCAAGCTCAAGATGCACCATCTCTAGAAGATCTCATGCTTGGAGCTTGCCTCCTCGGCGTTCATGGAGTGATGAAGACAAGGTCAAAGAAGAGGTTTCCCCATGGAGTATGGGGGAGCCATTCGCAAGTCTTCATCAGGAAAGAGCAAGCATGAGCAATCAAGAAAGGTGTTAAATCTTGAAGGTGACAAGATCGTCTTCATCAAGCTCAAGTGGGATGCTCAAGGAAAAGGTAGATCTTGATAGGGTTTCTTCTTTACCGGTCTCTTGTAGTGTTGGGAGACTAGGTTTAGGATAGATAGCCGTACTATCAAGAAGGGCTCCCGAGTGGGTGACTCGTTCGTATCTTTTGGAGAGAGCTCAAGCCTTTGCATACATAGCATCATCTTTCTTGGTTGTTGTTTGGTTCTTGTCCATGTGAGGATCTAGAGCTTGTGGCTATCTTCATAACAAGCTCTAGTTCATCAAAAAACAGATTTCCCATGCATATCTTATTGCGTTTTTGATCTTGCGGGTTTTCCGGCTCCACACCTTGGGAGGTATATCACATATAAATTCATGGTATTTTCTCTCTTGGTGATATCCAATATTTCGAACAAAATAGGTTTTGTCTCGTTTGGAGTTCGGATGTGAAAGTTATTGCAGTTTTGGTTTCTGAAGTTTCTCTGACCGGAAGTACGGACCAGGCCTCGGAAGTACCGCTCGGGCAGAAATGCCGCCGGTAGTACCGGTCTTAATTCCGGCCAAACTTCCGGCAACCCCGATTTTGGTTCTGTACCATCTCTGTCTTGGTGTGCGTATTTGACGGAACTTGGATCGGATTTTCTGGCGGTAGTACCGCTAGGACATTCTTGCCACCGGTAGATCCGGCGAAGTGGCGGTAGTACCGGCCAGGATCATGTTTTTGTTCTTTCTCTCGTTGTTTTCTGACCGTTGGCTGGGTGCCACCGGTAGTACCAGCCACCCACCGGTACTACCGGCCATGCGAGATTCTGTGGGTAACGGGAAGATCGGGGAGCCCTTTAAAAGGAGCTCTCCTTTCCCCTTCGGCCTACACTTGCTCTTTCTCGGTTTTGGCTTTCTCTCCCCTCCATTGTTGACCTTGAAGAGCTTGCTCTCTCCCCTTCCCCCTCCTATGATTCTTGCATCTTTTTGAGGGATTTGAGAGAGGATATCTAGATCTACAAGCCCCACCAAGCAAAATCCCTTCTTTGTGAAGGAATCCTTGGAATCAGATCTTGGAGAGTTTTGTGTTCTCCTCTTGTGTTCTTCCTCCCTTATTCCCCCAATAGCTTTTGTAGCTTTGGTGGAATTTGAGAGAGAAGGACTTGCCTCTTGCATTTGGTGCATAGGTTTGAGTTCTCCTTGGAGATTCGGCGAGTTCAAGCCCTTGGGCTTGTTTCTCTTGGGTTCTTGGAACCCTAGATGGTTGTGTGGTTGGATTTTTGACCTTTTGTGGTCTTGTAGCCTTTTGTGGCCTTGTTGCCTTTTGTGGCTTTGTATCCTTTGTGGCTTTGTTGTTGGGAGCCTCCAATTGAGTTGTGGAGACTGCCCTAATCTTGTAGGGGTTCAGTGACCGCCCTCAAGTGTCCCATAGTGGAACGTGAGTAGGCCTTTGTGGCGAGCTCACGGGAGAATAGGGTGAGCCTTTTGTGGCGTCGGTAGGTTGCGTGCCTTCGCATCTTGGGGTGAGGCCTTGTGTGGCGTTGGGTGAGCAACGAGCAACCACACCTCAAGGTGAGCCATTTGTGGCGTTCGAAGTACATTGCGCCCCCGCACCTCTCCAACGGAGATGTAGCTTCTTTGGAACTGAACTTCGGTAAACAAATCATCGTCTCTGCGTCCATCGGTTATCTCTCAACCGAGCCCTTTACTTATGCAATTTACATTGTGATAGCCGTCGTGCTTGAAGTACTATATCTTGCTATCACCTTGTTGCTTGTCTTTCTTAGCATAGGTTGTTGGTGCACTTAGTGAAACTAGTGGATATAGGTTTTGGCTTGATAAATTAAACGTTAAGTTTTATTCCGCATTTATTAGGGACTAAACCGTAATAATTTTAAAACGCCTATTCACCCTCCCCTCTAGGCGACGTCCATTTCTCCTTCAGCCAGAACTGGCGGGAGAGGAGCGCGAAGATGGTGATGAGCACTCAGAGGAAAACATACGTAAGCAGCCAATTTATGAAGAAGTGGAGGTGCCGGCGATGATGGGGATATGCCGAAGGGGGTATGCCCTGTAGGACGTTTCGATTGGGCCAAAGGGCCTGCGGGTGCGTCCGAAAGACGGCGACTGGACTATGAAGGAACAGCCCAGCGAATGGCGACTGGAGGCCCAGGAGTGTAATAGAAGCCCAGTCGGATTAGGTCAACATCTCTGGATCCTTATCTTGTTCGGTGATAACTTGTAAACCCTAGCAAGGTGCCTCATATATAAACCTCCCTAGGGTATCCTAGAGACTTACGTTCCATCACACACCCCCTCAAGCGACTCGCTGCCTAGCCGCCGAGCTCACCACCCCTGTAACTCACTCTCCCATAATGTAATCTAGCGGGAGTAGGTCTTTATCCTCCGGGGGGCTAAACCTGGGTAAACCCATGTGCATCCGCCCCCATCTCGCATCGCAGATGGCCGCCAACTCTTCCTCACAAAACACTCAATCGCTACCAGTGGCAGCGACTGCCGTGGCCATTTCCACGACAGTGGCGCCCACCGTGGGGCATAGCGGGACTGGCCTAAGTTATGCGGCGAGACCCTACTCGCCGATCGATCGGCCGCTCGCCACCGGTCGCATGATCGCCATCGGCGGGATCTTACAGATCCTGCCCAGCAGCTATATCCCGGCGTCACGTCCGGTCACTCACGCCGCGGTGATGCCGGTCGGCTCCATCAACCTCTTCGTCGGTTTCACCGGCGCGATCGACCCAGCCGCGACGGTGATCGTCGGCGGATCGCCGCCACACCGCGACCTACTTTCGGAGGAGCAGGTCCGCTCCATCAGGGGCCTCGTCACCGAGTACGACTCGGCCGCCAGCGACACGGTCGAGACTAATGGCTCCACCAACGAAGACGCCCTAAACGATGACGCTGACTCTATGACCCCTGCATCGGTCGACGGATCCATCACCGCCGCATCACGGGAGGACTCCATCACGCGAGTCTCCAACCCCGAGGACTTCGAGGACCCCTCCATCCTGGGGATCTTCGACTCCGATTCCGGCACGGAATCCTCAGAGGATTTTCGCGCCAGATCCAATCGCTTCAACGCGATCTACATGGCGGGCAGCACGGCCGCCCCGCCAGATCCGTTCGCCAGGCTGATCCCGCCGACTGCGACGGCCATGGAGGTGGAGCAAGCCCGCCTGCGGCTGGAGGCGCAACGCAACGAACTCGCCGAGTGCGAGAAATATCGCCTAGAATGAGAGATGGCGCGGGTGCTTTCGCTGTATCACCAGCGCTGCATCAGGACCCGCCTGAACTCCAACGTTCAGGGCCGCGTCCTGAACTTCAACGACGAAAGCGACCCCGCATGCGCCGCCGAGCGCGTATACTGCAAGAACGCACCGCCAGGCGGGAGAAACCCCGCAAGACCACCACCTGGTGCGCCGGCGATAGGGGCCCCCCCCACCACCCATGGGCGCCGCGCCCCCGCTGGACCAACCACGGATCATCATCTCGCCTCAAGCCCGTGACGCCAACGGGCTACCACTATACTCCACCCCCGATGGACAATGTTGTCGCGGCCGACGCCGCGATCGCCAACCTTGACGTCCAAGGCGACGGCGCGCTACAGATCCAGTACGCCAAGGCCCTACTCGTCAGGGCCGTCGAGCAACAAACCGCGGGAGCCGACCCGCGGGGGCGGATGTACTCCCGCTCATCAGCAAGCAGGGCAGCATCAAGCGGCCACCCCACCATGGCTAATGCATTAGTTTGCCCACCACCCCAGCCCCTGGCGAACCAACCACAGACCACCAATACCGCGCTATCAACCAATGAGCCGCGACCGGCGAACAACATGGTCGCTGCCAATGGGCAGCCCCTCGATGCCCGAACGAACATCATCAACAACCAGGCGTGGCGGTCGCGCCAGCCCTACGACCTGCGGCACACCCTCACCAACCGTGGTGACCTGGAACCAAGAGGCTCGCTCAGTCAAGTCGGGCCGCAATGCTTCAGAACAATGATTCGCGGGGAAAAATACCCCGCCAACTTCAAGGCCCCCAAGGAGACGCGGGGAAAAATACCCGACGTACGACCCCGCTGTCTGGCTGGACACATACCTCATGGCAATGGGAATCGCAGGCCACACTGACCTGCTCGTAGCTTGCTACCTCCCCCTGAAGATGGAGTGTGTGACCTGGCAGTGGATCAACACGCTCCCCGCCGACAGCAACGAATCCTGGGAAGAAATGCAGGACGGCTTCGTCAGGCACTTCGAGGGCTCCTACACCCGCGCCACCACCATAGAGGACCTGGAGCGATGCATCCAGGGACAACGTGAGTCGACTCGCCGGCGGATCCAAAGATGGCAAGAACTGTGGATAAACGCCTCCAGCATCCACCCAGACAAGGTGATACACTGCTTCAAGAACGCGTGCCGGTACGAACCCCTGGTCGCCAACATCAAGAGGGTCTACCAGACGCTCGACAACATCCCCAACCTCCTCGAGATTGCCAAGCGCTATGCGGAGGAGGACCCCAACCAAGACTCCGACGACGAGTCGGGAGGAAGACGCCACACTAACATCCACGACAACGGGCGCCTACGCGACATGCGCTACAGCAACACCCGCATCACCGGCAAGCACCGCAGGGACGGGCGAGTCGACTTCATCACCAACGCCGGCTATGGCCGGCGCGACTCCAAGGACTACCGCCGCGACGGAGGAAACTACCGCGACAGCGGGAACTACCGCGCCAACAACACGACGAGGCCGAAATTCGACCCCGCCACCCTGCTGAATCAGCCCTACATCTACCACAGCAGGGAGGGAAAACCCGCCACCCACACCACCACCGATTGCCACTCTCTCTAAGAGATTGAGAAGGCGAGACGAGCAAGGGAGGACCCCAACAACAACCCACCTCGGGACAACGGGAACGGCGGCGGCTTTGGCACCGCCGTCGGCTGGCTACATACCTTCACCGGACTCGGCACCAAGCGCGAGAAGAAGGTGCTCGCCCGTGCGGTCGCCGTCAATGCGGTGACACAAGTCGATATCCCTCGCTTCCTAAACTAGTCCGAGGAAAGCATCACCTGGAGCCGCCTGGACTGTGCGCCAAGGATCGAATACCCAGGGCGAGTCGCCCTGGTAGTCAGGCCCAAGGTGGCCGACTACTGGCTGCCCAAGACGCTAATGGACGGTGGGAGCTCCATCAACATCTTGTACCTCGACATGTTCAAAAGGCTCCAGCTCCCAGAAGCAGCCATCGAGCCAACACTGACGACATTCCATGGCATCGTCCCCGGTCGGAAGGCGTACCCGATCGGGAAAGTGACGCTGCCAGTCACCTTAGGCACTCCAACAAACTACCGCACGAAGAGGATCGTGTTCGAGCTGGTGAACTTCCGCAACCCCTACCACTGCGTCCTGGGCCGCCAGGCATTCGCAAAGTTTATGGCGACCTCACACTACGCCTACAACATGATGAAGCTCCCCGGGCCAAGGGGCATCATCACCGTCCACGGCGACCCCGACATGGCCGTGGAATTCGACGACAAGGGCGCCGAGCTTGCCGACGCCGTCATCGCCGCGGAGACCGACCACGTGGAGGAACTCGTGAAATACGTGGGGAACATCAACAAGGACGACCCCACCTGTGGCATCCCACAAAAACCACTACTAGAAAATCGCGGTGTTTTTGTGCATTGCATCATCATGACCGCATGCTCATGTCATCATGCCACATTGCATTTGAGCATCGTCATGTCATTATGCATGGTTTTGTCTAAAACTATTTTTCTAAAAGCCTATATTTGTTTTCTAAATATCCCCTGTCTTTATTTCAAATTAAAACCCCGGTCACTTTCGGATATTTTATTTGTCTAAAAACTATCTGCAAAAGTCTTTTCTATAAAAATAAATAAATAAACAAAATAAAAAACTAAATTTTGTTTCGAGGAAGGCCGCCACTGGCCAGGCCCAAAAGCCCAGCTGGTAGCAGCCTACTACCCCATATAAGTATCCTAACCCAACCCAAATCTACCCAGCCCCCTCCACCTCACCATGGCCACTCACGGCTCGCCACATCATTCCCCCTGGCCCACTTCCCTCACACAGCCACCACACACCCCCACCAGCTTTTCCACACACGCACACAGAGAACACACACACGCAACGACCCACCCAGGCCACTACCAGCCTCTCTGTCCGTGCCGCTCGCCGTCACCGGCCGCCACCGCGGTTCTTCCCCGCCCTCCCCATCTCGTCTGCCTCGACGCGGCCCCATCTCGACTCCGGTCGCGCCAAACCCGCCGGTGAGCGCCGCCGTCCTAGCTCCGGCCGTCTGTGACGCCCCCTACTTCTCCTGCATCGGCATGTCGCACGCCCTCGTTGCCCCGTGTCGCTGTCGCCAGCAGCAACATCTCCGTCGCCGTGCTCCGCCCCGTCCGTGTCTCGTCCCCCGGCCATGGCACGGGCCCGCGCGACACCGCCGCCTGGTTCTCCTCCGGCCGCCGCTCTCGGCAGGTTCTGCCCCCAACCTCTGCGAGCTCGCCTACCCGCCCTCGGCCTACCCGCCGCCCCGGGGCCACCTCATCGCACCGGACGCCAGCTACCTCGCCTCTACCGGCGGGCTCCGCCTGCGCGTCGCGCGACCTCGCTGCGTAGCCCCGTTGCCATCCGCCGCCGACCTCCCCGGTTCCCCTGCCGTCGTCTTCCCCTGCAGCGACGGGCGCCTCCTCGACCATGCCGCCAGGGTCGGCCGTGTTTGAAGTATTTGTTGCCGGTGGTCTTTTCCCTTTGTGGCCTTCGTGTCTGTTGCTCCTACCAGGTTGGCTCGTTTCGGTGTTGTGCATGCCTCCTGCAGATTGGTGTTGCTCGATGTTCCGAGCTTTGTTGTTTGCACTGGAGGCTTGGTTGATTGTCAGATCTCTTGTCGGACAAGATCGCCTACATGGATGTCAAGTTTCCCTTCGCCAACCCGAAGCCCTCGAGCTCTCCTACACGGATCTGATGGCGAACCCCCAAAGACCGATCCCACCGAGACCTGGAACGCCATGATCTCTACCGTGAAACGACAAGACCGACGACATGACCCGACGACCGTGGATGCGACAAGATCGTCTCTCGGACGCCAAGTTCTTCAACCCCGAGGACCGATCTATCGGAACACCAAGACCTCCTTCCGAACCCGAGTTCTTCGTCACATGCGACAAGATCTACTCCGTTGTCCGAGAACGCTTCCGCCGAGACTGATCCCCGTCGAACCCTGTCGAACCCCGGACTCCCGGAACCCAAGATCTTCCGAACCCAGATTGTTTTGCTTCTTCGCGGATTAGGCCGATGAGTGGATGCGAGTATCGACAAGTTCTCCGGATATGGTCCGTCGGCAGTGTTTTCCCAGGCGAGCATCTCTCCCCCTTCTCCCTATTTTGCATTTATAGTCTTTATTTCCTCCTGTTGATCTATTGCTATCCTGGTCGCGATGCTTTAGTTTCTGTACACCAGTTATATCTTGTGCAGCCTCTATATTGCCTTGGACACCTCCTATTACCTATGCTTGGTAGATAGTTGGCCTTGCGAGTCGTAGTTGCTTGCTCAGGTGTGATCTCGTGTTGTCAAGTACCACAGTTGATGGAATGCTGGCAGATGTTTATGGTGGAGATGATCATGACTTTTCAATACAACTATTAAAATGCTAGATATAACTAATGCAGCGGCATCGGTGGGAAATAGATGTTGTTTGGTTATTCCATGCTCATTTGTGTCCTGTAGGACCCCGAGTACTTGATACCTGTTCCTTGATTTTTCGCACTATCCACATCCGGTAGGCCTTATGGACCCCCCTGAGCCAGAGCTTGATTCATTTCTACTTCTTGGGGCCACAAAGTAGTTTGGGGATTTTTTACTATCCTCTACCTATGCCATGCTTTACTGCTTTATTTAAGATTGTGCGTGGAGCACCTGTACTGTTTTGGATCGCGGCACGATTTCGCGGTATCGACAAGCCCAGTCACACTTTCGGGTTCCCAGTCGTTTACAGCCGTTCTTGCAAACCCTGGGTCCATTTCGGAGGCGGCCAACTTCGTTGCGGGTAGCTTAGTGGGGTGGCCCCCTGAAATATTTTATGAATCCTGTGATCGCTTTGTCGTGAATGCCTCGTTGGGTTTTGAGTTGGTTTCTCCGAGGTTGATCGAGTGTGTGTTGCTATTTGTGCACCCCTGCAGGGTAAAACTTTCTGAAAGCCGTGTCCGCGGTTATGGACGACTTGGAGCATAGTATCTCAATCATAGACAAGCATAACTAAAGTAGTGTTATAAATTTTGACTTAATATGTGACTAGTAATCAGCTTCACTACAATGGAATGGATAATAAAAATGCCAACAATTGGTGGATCTCTGGTGATCTGTGTCATACTATACCTGCCTAGTAAGTATTGCAACTCCAATGGAATGTGATAAAAGTGCCAACAATTGCTGGGTTTTGGGATTCCCCAGGACAATACATCTGACTAGTAAATGTTCCAACTACAACGGAATGGTGATTAAAACTGCCCACTACTTATGCTATCAGGTTGACTCATGAAATATATATCTGACTAGTAAATGCTTCAACTATAATGAAATGAGTAAAACTGCCAACTATGTGAGTTCCTTGGTCCGACTTCCTCGTTTGGTCTCGAGGGGAAAATACCAGGATGGGTATGTTTGGTGTTAGTATCAGGTAGGTTCCAAATAGGTCTTTCTTACCCCTCTCTAATAGCCGCCAGTCACACCGAGTCTCTATAGGTTGTTTAGTGCCGCTGTGCTGCCGCTTCCGTCCACCATACCTATGTAGGCGAGAGCTGCCGAATTCTAGCCTTGCCGTGTACAGGCCTCAGTACTGACGCTCCTCTTTTTCCTTTGCCCTTTGTCGGCACCCCTTTTGTTTAGTAGGTTTGAGATCGACGCCGTTAGCAGGGTTACCCTTCCGGCTTGGCCTGGGCAGGGTTATGGACGCCATTGGTTATTCTTCAGGGCTCTTAGCCCCATTTGCATCTTGTCCGTAGTCGGACGCTCTATCGTTTTCAAGGTGATTTGAATCTTTGTATAGTATACCTGTATTTTGACTCATGGAGTCGTTGTTGTATATATATGTTCTGTGGTTTCCATCGTGGACTAATGTGTAATGGTATTACTTTGTTTTCCACCCGCACGAAAGTGCCTGGTGGGCGTCCTTGAATCGTTTCTATACGGGGTTTGGCGGGAAGCGCTAAAACTTGCATAGGGCCGATTCGAGGGTGTTACACCACCATCCTGAAGAAACCAACCGCTGCGAACTCCACGTACGATGCAACCACGCACACCCGCACCGTCGAGCTCGTCCCAGGTGAATCTAGCCAGACGGTCACCATTGGGGTGCACATGAGCCCCACATAGGAAAGCGCGCTCATCGGGTTCCTCCGTGAGAACAGCGACATCTTCGCATGGAAGCCATCTGACATGCCAGGTGTCCCGAGCGAACTCGCTGAGCACAAACTCAACGCTAACCCCAAAGTGCAACCAGTAAAGCAGGCGCTATGGCCCATCAATGAAGAGCGATGTCGAGCAATTGCCGAAGAAGTTCAGCGCCTGCTAGCCGCAGGCTTCATCCGGCCAATCAAGTACTCCAAGTGGTTGGCAAACCCAGTCCTGGTTCTAAAAAAGAACAACACATGGAGAATGTGCATTGACTACACCAACCTCAACAGCGCCTACCCGAAGGAGGAGTTCGTCCTTCCGCGCATCGATCAGATCATCGACTCGACCGCGGGATCGGAGTCGCTGTGCCTTCTCGACGCTTACTCTGGTTCTAACCACATAAAGATGGCGGTCAAGGACGAGGAGAAGACAGCGTTCATTACGCCATTCGGCACATTCTGCTACACGGCCATGACGTTCGGCCTCAAGAATGCAGGCGCCACATACCAGAGGCGCATGCAGGAGTGTCTACCGAGCCAAATTGGCCGCAAAATCCACCCACCAGGATGACCTCCTCGGCGACCTAGCCGAAACCTTCGCAAACTTGCGGAGGTACAACATCAAGCTGAACCCTGGAAAATACACCTTCGGTGTGCCCACCGGACAACTCCTGGGTTATGTAGTCGCATCGAATCCAACCCCACCAAGATCGACACCATCGCGTGACTCTGGAAACCCGAGTGCCTGCGCGACGTCTAGAAGTTGGCAGGGCGAGTGGCGGCCCTTAGTAGCTTCATCCCCCGACTAGGCGAGAAGGCGGACGATGGGTCGCAGAGGCGGACGATGGACTCAAAGCGCTCAAAGAAATGCTACTCGCGACACCACTACTCAACGCGCCACTCGACAAAGAGCCAATGCTCGTTTACGTCGCGGCCTCTACTCGAGTCGTCAGTGCTGTGATGGTCGTCGAATGACCGGAAGAGGGCAAGGAGCACCCCATACAGCGCCCCGTCTACTACATCAGCGAAGTCCTAACGGACTCACGACAGCACTACCCGTAATACCAAAAACTGGTGTACGCGGTATTCTGAGCACAGCGGCGACTCCCACACTACTTCCAGGAGCACCCAATCACGGTGGTCTCCTCGCACCCCTACAGGACATCATACGCAATCGCGAGGCGACCGAGCGAGTCACTAAGTGGGCTGTCGAAATCGGTGTCCACAACATCAAGTACGAGCCCTGCAAAGCGATCAAGTCACAAGCCCTGGCTGATTTCCTCACAGACTGGGAAGAAGCACAGCAGCCAGAGAAGCTCCCATACCTCCACTACTGGTCGCTCCATTTTGACGGCTCCAAGAACGACGACGGCGCAGGGGCTAGGGTCATCCTGACCTCCCCCTAAGGAGACAAGCTGTGCTACGTGCTCCACCTCAACTTCAAGCCCTGCACCAACAACATGGCAGAATATGAGGCCCTCCTTCACGGCATGAGAGCCGCTAAGGAGATGAACGTCAACCGCCTACGATGCTATGGAGACTCCGACCTAGTCGCCGGGACGTGCGACGCCGTCTCCCCAACAATGATCGCGTACTGCCAAGCTATCGACTAGTAGGGGGGACACTTCGACGGCTACTCCATCGAGTGGATCAACAGGCGCAAAAACAAGAAGGCAGACGCCCTCTCTCGCATCGGATCGACCCGACAAGCGCCACCAGTAGGCGTCTTCCTCGCCATCATCCACCAACCATTGGTCAGTGCACCAAAAGAGATCGACGTCGAGATCCCACTTCAACCAGAACCAGCCTTAGTCGCCATGGTTGTGGAACCTAGCGACTGGACATCACCATACGTCACCTTCTTGGAACACAAACTCCTAGCGAGCAATGAGACAGAGGCGTGAATGGTCGTGCGCCGCTGCAAATCCTTCGTCATCATCAACGGCGAGATCCACAAGCGCAGCGTGACCGGCGTGTTCCAGCGCTGCGTACAACTAGAAGACGGCCCCAAGATCCTCCAGGACATTCACGCCGGCGACTGTGGCCATCACGCCGACGCCAAGTCGCTAGTCGCCAAGGCCATGTGGCACGGTTTCTACTGGCTCACCGCACACGCCGACGCCACCAACATTGTCCAACGATGCGTCGGGTGCCAGAAGTATGCCAACCAGATGCACCTCCCTGGCTCGGCACTAAAGACCATCCCCATCACGTGGCCATTCGCCATATGGGGCCTGGACATGGTAGGCCCGTTCAAGAAGGCCCTGTTTGGCTTCCCTCACCTCCTGGTCGCCATCGATAAGTTCACCAAATGGGTCGAGGCCAGGCCGATAAAAAAGTGTGACGGCAAGACGGCCACCAAGTTCCTACGCGAACTCATCTACCGGTACGGCTACCCGCATAGCATCATAACAGACAACGGCACCAACTTTGCCAAGGGGGCCATGGTGGAATTCTGTGAAGAACACGGCATCCGACTCGACCTCGCATCAGTCACTCACCCGGAGTCAAATGGCCAAGCAGAACGCGCCAACCAGAGCGTCCTCCATGGGCTCAAGCCGCGACTCCAGGTGCCTCTCGAGCGCACTCCAGGATGCTGGGTCGACGAGCTCCCCTCTGTGCTAAGGGGGATTCCCACCTCCGTCAACCACTCAACCGGGTTCACGCCCTTCTTCATGGTGTATGGCGCCGAGGCCATAATGCCAACCGACCTGGAGCATGACTCACCTCGAGTCGCCAACTACGTCGAGGCGGCCAACGAGGTTGCTCGCCAAAACAACATCGATCAACTAGACGAGGCACACGACCTGGCTCGCTCCCGCACCACCATATACCAGCAAGGACTCCGCCGCTACCATAGCCGCTGAGTGCGAACTCGCACCTTCCAAAAAGGCGACCTGGTCCTATGACTGGCCCAAGACAAGAAGGGCATGCACAAACTCTCCCCCCATGGGAGGGGCTGTTCTCCATAGGCTGAGTCCTTGGCAATGAGGCCTACTACCTCATCGACATACGGGGTGATGGCCAACTGGAGGTCGGGAGGCCATGGAATGTAAACCTCCTCGGAAAGTTCTATACTTATAACCTCACATTGTACTCCTTCGGAGTATATAATGAAATTCATCCGGATCGCACAAATTGTGTCCACTCGCCATATCCTTGTGCCACTCGCACTCATACATACTAGGAATACGCTACTTATGGAAGTCAACCTCTGGTCGAGCGACCGGCGCGGCTAAGTAGTGCGGCACAAGGGCACCGGAAATATTCGGGCCTTGGGTCGTCCATGAAAAACGCCAACCCGGAGCCGCCATTGGAGTTGCCTAGCCCTACTGGCCCACCAGGACAAGACAACCGGTACACGCTGCTCACAGCGACCTGTCCCTCCCACCCTCATACAAAGCGACTTGAACGGTTAAGTACCACGCACGAGGACTCCGCAAAACAGGAACCCCCACATGGCTCTGGAACACACCAAGTAAGAGAGCTGCCTAGGGCTCGCCAAGCGACTAGCTCTCCGGGCCAGGGGAGGAGACGCGTTACAAACAACGAACTCACAACCTGCAACAGGAGCATGACCAATATCGTCGGACGCCATGCTCGGGGACTCGCTTTTAAGTCAGTCCTACTCGCGCTCGGGGACTCGCCACTCAGAAGACACGAGGCATAAAAACAATGCATAAAAAAACCAACACACAAAAGTATACAATCGAGTTATACCCCATTAAAGGGCGGACGCGCTCGGGGACTCGCTCAATCAAAACAATGCATAAACAAAACACACCACACATTCCTAGTCGCAATACGAGTCGATCGACTCCCCTTGGCTTATATTGAAAAAATATCTTATAGCATTCTCCACTTGGCATACATCACAACTTGGAAAATTACATTGTTTACTCCACAGGCCCTGATGAAGAAGCAGTGCCACCCCCCTTGACGTGAACAAAAGGCTGCCACCGGTTTGTGGGGTACGTCGTCAGCGACTTCGACAACGACGACCGAAAGGGCTGCTCTGACTTCATGTCGCGATGCTCCGTCTCGGGGTCGCCAGGCGCCAACACTCTCTCCTGATACGGCAGTAGATCCCCCATCGCTAAGACACGATCGGCATAAGGGGTGGCCTTGGTGGTCAGCTTCAGCACCTCTGCCATCTCCACCGTGCCGGTCGCTGATGGATAGCCACTAGTCACATCGTCAAGGTCGAAGTCGTCGGGGAAATGGGCGAGACCCAAGCTCAACGCTGTGGCGGCCCCGCGCCTGAACGCTGAGCGCATCATCCATTCCACAACGGCGGGCACCTCTTCCAGATAGCACCACACCTCCGTAAGCCCCCCAGGAATAACTTTGGTGGGGGACATGCCCTGAAGGGCCGCTTGGACGCACAACGTCGAGGCCGTGGCCGCATTCACCATGGCAGTCACGCACTGCGAGGCATTGTAAGTTTGCACCACCGGGTCGCTTTGGCCTACCACAGCTACAAAGTCAGGTGTCAGTGAACGACATACGGGGTGATGGCCAACTGGAGGTCGGGAGGCCATGGAATGTAAACCTCCTCAGAAAGTTCTATACTTATAACCTCACATTGTACTCCATCGGAATATATAATGAAATTCATCCGGATTGCACAAATTGTGTCCACTCGCCATATCCTTGTGCCACTCGCACTCATACAAACTAGCAGTACGCTACTTATGGAAGTCAACCTCTGGTCGAGGGACCGGCGCGGCTAAGTATTGCGGCACAAGGGCACCGGAAATATTCGGGCATTGGGTCGTCCACGAAAAACACCAACCCAGAGCCGCCATTGGAGTCGCCTAGCCCTACTGGCCCACCGGGCCAAGACAACCGGTACACGCTTCTCACAGCAACCTATCCCTCCCACCCTCGTGCAAAGCGACTCGAACGGTTAAGTACCATGCACGGGGACTCCGCAAAACGGGAACCCCCACGTGGCTTGGGAACACACCAAGTAAGAGAGCTTCCTAGGGCTCGCCAAGCGACTGGCTCTCCGGGCCAGGGGAGGAGACGCATCACAAACAACGAACTCACAACCTGCAATAGGAGCATGACCAATATGGTCGGACGCCACGCTCGGGGACTCGCTTTTAAGTCAGTCCTACTCGCGCTCGGGGACTCGCCACTCAGAAGACGCGAGGGATAAAAACAATGCATAAACAAACCAATACACAAAAGTATACAATCGAGTTATATCCCATTAAAGGGTGGACGCGCTCGGGGACTCGCTCAATCAAAACAATGCATAAACAAAACACACCACACATTCCTAGTCGCAATACGAGTCGATCAACTCCCCTTGGCTTATATTGCAAAAATATCTTACAACATTTGCCACTTGGCATACATAACAACTTGGACAATTTAGATTGTTTACTCCACATGCCCTGATGAAGAGGCAGCGCCACCCCCCTTGACACGAACAAAAGGCTACCACGGGTTCGTTGGGTATGTCGTCAGCGACTTCGACAATGACGACCGGAAGGGCTGCTCCGACTTCATGTCGCGATGCTCAGGCACGGGGTCGACAGGCACCAACACCGTCTCCGGATACGGCAGCAGATCCCCCGTCGCCAAGACACGATCGTCGTAAGGGGCAGCCTTCGCGGTCAGCTTCAGCACCTCTGACATCTCCACCGTGCCGGTTGCCAATGGATAGCCACTAGTCACATCGTCAAGGTCGAAGTCGTCGGGGAAACGGGCGAGACCCAAGCTCAACGTTGTGGCGGCCCCACGCCTGAACGCTGAGCGCGTCATCCATTCCACAATGGCGGGCACCTCTTCCAGATAGCGCTACACCTCCGTAACCCCCCCAGGAATAACTTTGGTGGGGGACATGCCCTGAAGAGCCGCTTGGACGCACAACGCCGAGGCCGTGGCCGCATTCACCATGGCAGTCACGCACTGCGAGGCATTGTAAGTTTGCACCACCGGGTCGCTTTGGCCAACCACAAGTGCAAAGTCAGGTGTCAGTGAATCTATGAAACCCCCAAAGCGGGGAGTCGACAAAAGGGTTAGGCGAAGACAGAGACTCACCAAGGAGTTGGCGGCAGTTCTCCTTGACGTGCTTCTCCGAGGAGGTTTGCTCGTTGTGCAACCCCACGATGATGGAATCCGTGGCTTTGCGTTCTTCTTCAGCCGCAGCGACGGCAGCCTTCGCTCGCTCCTCCGAAGAAATTGAGGCCGCTTTCGCCTCCTCCAAATCCTTGATCAGGGAGGCTATTCGTCCATTTGCCGCATCCAGCTTGTCGATCGGAACATACCCCTCACGGGCCTTGGAGAACTTAGTTGGGAAACCATCTGCAAGAATCCATTAGCATACTGTACGCGACTAGCTCACACCCGAAAGAGGAGAATAAAGCCAAACAGATACTCACCAATTGTTTCTTGAAGCCGCTGGTTCACCTCTTGTGCTTCGTGCAAGCCACACTCCAAGCGTTCTCTCGCGGCCTGCCGATCGGTTGACTCCCTTTGCAATCCCTGCAAACAAACAAGTCGCCTCACCATTTGGCAAAACAACACCTAGTTCCCAGCCGGTGAAATTCAGCGACCAGGAACTCGGCGACTGGAGAAGGAGAAAGAAAATCAATTCCTAGCCACCGAAATTCAGCGACTAGGAATTCAGGGACTAGAGAAGGAGAAAGAAAATCAATTCCTAGCCGCCGAAATTCAGCGACTAGGAATTCAGGGACTAGAGAGCAGCATGGGGTTCAGTTCCGAGACGCTGACATTCAGCGACCTGGAACTTGGGGACTGGACATACCTGAATAGCAGCGCCGAGAATCTTGTGAAGTTCTCTGACGTTAGTCGACGAGATCATGAAGGAACTGCGCCCGCGACAGGACCCAATGTCCGCATCCACGATTTCTAGACTCTACGGAGACTGCGTGTCCACCACACCTGGAAACCCCCTCGCCATGAAACGCGGCAATGTCGTCGATGCTCTAGCGGGGGCGCTGGTTGTCGGGACCGGCGCTTCCGGCACGGATGCAGCCAAGGCTGGTTCCGATCGCGTCGCCACCACCTCTTTGGTGACTGGCGTAGCAGCTGACTCCGCGGCGCTGCCCTTGGTCACAGCATCGTCGGCGCCCCCTTCTGCTTCTTCGCGACTTTGGCGGTCGCCACATGTCCGGTGGCCTTTCTCTTCTTGGGTAGGTCGCCCTCTCCCATGTCGGTGGCCGGTGGAATCTTAGCCAACGAAGGACGGCCAATCTTCTTGGCCCCCGACCTACACGAGCCCCCACAATCAATATAATGACAATACAAAAGAGCAAGGCGAATCAGGACGAGGGAGCAGTACTTACTTAGCGATTGGGAGGACACGAAGCCCGGTGCTAATGTGGGCGGGCGTGTCCAACTCGGGGCCCAACTTGTGACTGAGCCCCCTCTCGAAGATGTCTGAAGCCCACGAAACCGCGGGCTTCCACGACGATGAAGCTTCAGTCGCCGGGATCTCCGGCTCTGACGCGGCCGCCCTTGACGGCTGTGGCGACTTGGACGCCATCGCCTCAGCCGCTTCTTGGCTTGGAACCCCCAAGCCCGTCGGCGGAATCGCCGCTAGGGGAACCTCTACCATTATCTCCGTATCCTCGCCCTCCAACCCCTTTGTCGGGACTGCATCCTTTGGGGCCTTGTGCAAGACTTCGGGAGAACCTTCATCGTCGGAGTCGTCATCCGACTCGAACACCACCGCCGGCTTGGCCGGTGACGTGGGCCTTTTCACTAGCGACTTGGGCCTACGTGCGGGTTTGACGACGTAGCAGTACGCCGGGATGTTTGCTCCTGTGCGACCTCGTCGCCTCCGTCGTGCTCGTCTAAGCTACAGCTCGCCTCGATTTCACGTTGTTTCTGCATGCGGGTCTTGCAAGGCACAAGCGCTGGGGGAGGGACCTCTTCCTCCTCCCTGTCGTTGTCGGAAGGGTCCCCCTCAGAGTCGTCCTCCAGTTCCTGGGGAACCTCTTCATCGAGCGGAGGGACCTTCCAACACCTGAAAAAGATAAGAACCACCACGAGTAAAACACCAAGCGAGGAGACTGAAAACTAAAACACGGACATAGCGATTGGGAAGAGAACTTACTGTGGGGGCTTCATTCTTCATAGGAGTGTACGGGGTGACCCCGACCGCCACGCTGGTGAACTCTGCGTCGGTGATCTTCTTTAGGGCGGCCTTGTAATCCTTGGCCTCCCATGGCTCCTTGCTGGTTCGGGATGGGTCATGCTTCCTGCTATATTCATACATCCAGTGCGGCCAAGCCGCCAGCGGAACCAGGCGCCGCCCGAGCCAGCAGTTGTAGAGGTTGATCGGAATCAACCCTTGGTCCTTCATCTTCTGGACCTGATGCATTATTTCCGCGACGGACATCCGCTGGTCTTTGGGAAGCTTCTTCGGCGCCAACCAACGGGGCTCGCTCCTCTCGGCGACGAACTCAGGAAGAGCCACCTCGCCGGAGGGAGTGGCTTCTTTGACGTAGAACCAACTATTCTTCCACTCGCTGGCGGCCTTCTTCGGCAGGAGGAGCTTGACGAAATTGGCCTTCGGCTTCAGTTGAAATGTCACTCCACCTACGGACAGCATCAAGCCGCTGGACGCCTCGCGCCCGATGCGGCCGTGGAAGTGCTCCAGCCATAGCAGGAAATACGACATGTAGCCGAGGTAACATTCGTAGAAGGCGACGAAGATCGCCAGTTGCTCGACGCTATGTGGACCAAGATCCGATGGCTTGATCATGTAATATGCGCAGAAGCGGCGGAAAAAGAGTGAGGTGGGGAACCCCAAACCCCTCTCAAGATGACTGGGGAAGCAGATGAACTCGTCGGGTCGCGGCTTTGGCTCGGTCTCGGAGGAGGGGGGAACCCGCCAGTTCCCCTTGCGGAGCACTCTGGCGTCCTCGAAGGATTTAAGTTGGGTCGTGGTACACTTGGATTTTCCCCATGAGCCTTTGGGAGGCGCCATTGGGTAGGATGTGGAATCGCACGATGCGGAAAGGACAAGTGAGTAGATTGGAGGTAGGAAGAACGGACGAGGAAGAAAGAAGAATGCGAAGAAAGGTCAGCAGAGCTGAACCATCACTCCCCTTATATGGGAAACGCCACCCGCCAAAATCAGGATAGCCGTTACTCACGGTAATTGCGCCGAAGTTACAGTTGGAAATTCCAATGGATAGTTTGACCAGATCTGACAGTCTAACTCCCTTATTCACCCGCTACCCGCCAGTCTTTTTCATTCGCCAAGGCGACGACTTGGCGGCAATAACATTCATTGATACGGCGAACGGGAACATGTTGAAATTCTCCTTGGCTCTAATGGAGTCCATCGCCGACTCGACTGGATGCCCAAATTAGGCTTGCCTACTCCGAACGCCAAAAGGACGCCTGCGCCTGCATCAACAATGGCCTCGGGGACTACTGATGGGGATATGCCGAAGGGGGTATGCCTAGCAGGATGTTCCGATTGGGCCAAAGGGCCTGCGAGTGCGTCTGAAAGACGGCGGCTGGACTACGAAGGAAGGAACAGCCCAGCGACTGGCGACTAGAGGCCTAGGAGTGTAACAGAAGACCAGTCGGATTAGGTCAACATCTCCGGATCCTTATCTTGTTCGGTGATAACTTGTAAACCCTAGCGAGGTGCCTCATATATAAACCTCCCTAGGGTATCCTAGAGACTTACGTTCCATGAAACACCCCCTCAAGTGACTCGCTGCCTAGGCGCCGAGCTCGCCACCCCTGTAAGTCGCTCTCCCATAATCTAATCTAGCAGGAGTAGGTCTTTACCCTCCGGGGGGCCGAACCTGGGTAAACCCATGTGCATCCGCCCCCATCTCGCACCACATATGGCCGCCAACTCTTCCTCACGAAACACTGAATCGCTGCCAGTTGCAGCGACTGCCGTGGCCATTTCCACGATAGGCGAGAAAAGGGTGTGAAAAGAAACAAAAGGGTAAGCAGAACAGGGAGGAAAGGGCAAATAATGGAGGTGTATTAGAATATGAAGAAGTTGCAGGTGTGATTGAGGATGTTCTTGAGGATCTATCGGCTAACTGCAAGAGAAATAATAAATCCCTGCCAATTTCATCTTTGTAGGATTCTCCGGATGAAAGGTAAGCTTAAAAATTGTTTTATTTGCCATTTTATCATTTTTTATCCTCATCAACTGATGCTTAATGCAGCGTGGGCTAGCAGACTAATAAGAGGAGCAGAAAGATGCGGGCACAGTAACATCCTATGTTGAATTATATCATGGAAACTAAACTAGCCATGTCGTCTTTATTTATATCTGGCGCGTGCAACATGTCTGTGTCATGTTGACCAGATTACATTTAAAAAAAATATTATTACATTAATTTTTTACCTGCGTTTGGACGCGGCTACTAGTTCCCATCTCCCTTGCATTCCCATCTCCTCTGGCGCAGTCCACAATTATGGTTGTGCCATCAAGTAGCAGAGTCAGCGTATTGTCCCATCAGGTGTGAACGCAATGACTTTGTTTGTTCAGAATTTGACGACTTTTGATTAGTTTGAAAGACAGAGAAACCTAAAACATGTATCTAGACATATTTTGGGTATAGACACATTTATTAAATATCTAAAAAAACTAAGTCAGTTATATCTGGACAGGAGTAGTACACTATTACAACATGCTCGATCCCTTCTCCTCAGGTCCATTCCAAATTACGGCTGGGCCATCAAGTGCTGGAAGCAGAGTCAGCGTATTGTCCCATCAGATATGCCAGGGGAACGCGCGAACTTTATTTTCAGGATCGGACGAGTTTCTATCGACTAGTTTCAATGAAAAAGACAACTAAAACATGGCCACCATATATAGATTATGACGATAATCGACCATGACTCAAGTGACCTAGATCCAAAGAGCGCATTAAGATAGCGTACATAGATTTAATTTATGCTTAAGTGGCCCTAATCGACTATGACGCTCCTGCAGTCTCCATCATTGACGATGTTGTCCGCGTAGCCACCAGCCTCCTCCGCGTCGGAATCGATGCCGATGTTCCCGGCAGCGTTCCTCCTCCTCATGGATTCTTCACGGTGCGCTGCATCAATAACGGTGGATGTCGTACGCCCAGGCACTGCCCAGAAATGCTGCCTCCCTTCGGGGTTGCGCAAATCTGGGTGGATCTCCCGCCGGTGGGTTCGGCACAGCTCAATCAACGCAGCCCGCTCTTTCTTGAATAGTTTTCGCTAGTACACGCTCGTACGCGAGTACCGCGCCATTTCCCTCTTCCGCTCCGACAGCTGGCGGCGACGCTCCTCGATCTGCCTCGCCAACGCGTTGTCGTGCAAGAGCGGCGCGACAGGAACCCCGGCGTAGCTGAGCTCGAAGCCGGCCAGAAGCCTCGCTAACGGTGGCGCGAGTATGTCGTAGTGGGCGAACATCTGAGCCTCGTGCAAGCTGAGTTTGGGCCTCTCCCTCTCCATGGCAATGACAGAACACGATCTGATTTTTGGCCCCGAGGTTAAGGGGATAAGGGCAAGTACGTAGGCCCAGCGTAGTTACCACGGCCAATCAATTCGCAGAACAGACTTCTCGCGAATCGCCCTCGTGAAGGACATCACTATCGTCCATGCACCCCAATCCAACGGCGCCTAACGATTGGGGATCAGGTCTTCTTGAAAGCTAGAGCGGTTGTTGTTTAGTTCTGCGTCCTGATTGTTTGTGGCCAACAGCGGTAGTTGAAAATAATACACATTTCAATGACTCTGGTGGATCCATGTGTGGTCTCTAAAGAGAACACACATCCAATGACTCTTGTTGTTGTTAGTAAAAAGAACACACATGCAATGACACTGGTGGATCCATATGTGGTATGTGAAAAGAACACACATGCAATGACTCCAGTTGTTGTTAGTGAAAAGAACACACATGCAATGACACCGGTGGATCCATGTGTGGATTGTGAAAAGAAAATACATGCAATGACAGGGGTGGATCCATATGTGGATTGTGAAAAGCGCACACATGCAATGACTCTTGTTGTTGTTAGTCAAAAGAACACACATGCAATGACACTGGTGGATCCATAGGTGGTATGTGAAAAGAACACACATTTCAGTGACTCTGGTTGTTGTTACTAAAAAGAACACACAAGCAATGACACTGGTGGATCCATGTGTGGTCTCTGTAGAAAACACACAATTCAATGACGCTTGTGGATCCATATGCGGTATGTGAAAAGAACACACATGCAATGACTCTGGTTGTTACTAAAAAGAACACACATTTCAATGACACTGGTGGATCCATGTGTGGTCTCTGAAGAGAGCACACATGCAATGACACTGGTGGATCCATATGTGGTATGTGAAAAGAACACACATGCAATGACTCAAGTTGTTGTTGGTGAAAAGAACACACATGCAATGACACTGGTGGATCCATGGGTGGATTGTGAAAAGAAAATACATGCAATGACAGGGGTGGATCCATATGTGGATTGTGAAAAGCGCACACATGCAATGACTCTGGTTGTTGTTAGTCAAAAGAACACACATGCAATGACTCTGGTTGTTGTTAGTCAAAAGAACACACATGCAATGACACTGGTGGATCCATAGGTGGTATATGAAAAGAACACACATTTCAATGACTCTGGTTGTTGTTACTAAAAAGAACACACAAGCAATGACACTGGTGGATCCATGTGTGGTCTCTGTAGAAAACACAGATTTCAATGACGCTAGTGGATCCATATGTGGTATGTGAAAAGAACACACATTTCAATGACTCTGGTTGTTGTTAGTGAAAAGAACACACATGCAATGACACTAGTGGATCCATGTGTGGTCTCTGAAGAGAGCACACATGCAATGACACTGGTGGATCCATATGTGGTATGTGAAAAGAACACACATGCAATGACTCCAGTTGTTGTTAGTGAAAAGAACACACATGCAATGACACCGGTGGATCCATGGGTGGATTGTGAAAAGAATATACATGCAATGACAGGGGTGGATCCATATGTGGATTGTGAAAAGCGCACACATGCAATGACTCTGGTTGTTGTTAGTCAAAAGAACACACATGCAATGACACTGGTGGATCCATAGGTGGTACGTGAAAAGAACACACATTTCAATGACTCTGGTTGTTGTTACTAAAACGAAACACAAGGAATGACACTGGTGGATCCATGTGTGGTCTTTGTAGAAAACACACATTTCAATGACGCTGGTGGATCCATATGTGGTATGTGAAAAGAACACACATGCAATGACTCTGGTTGTTGTTACTAAAAGGAACACACATTTCAATGACACTAGTGGATCCATGTGTGGTCTCTGAAGAGAACACACATGCAATGACACTGGTTGTTGTTACTAAAAAGAACACACATGCAATGACACTAGTGGATCCATGTGTGGATTTTGAAGAGAACACACCTGCAATGACACTGGTGGATCCATATGTGGTATGTGAAAAGAACAACTATTTAGTGACTCTGCTTGTTGTTACTAAAAATAACACACATGCAATGACACTGGTTGTTGTTAGTGAAAAGAACACACATGCAATGACACTGGTGGATCCATAGGTGGTACGTGAAAAGAACACACATTTCAATGACTCCGGTTGTTGTTAGTAAAAAGAACAAACATGCAATGACACTGGTGGATCCATGTGTGGTCTCTGTAGAGAACACACATTTCATTGACATTGCTGGATCCATATGTGGTATGTGAAAAGAAGACACATGCAATGACTCTGATTATTGTTAGTGAAAAAGAACACAAATGCAATGACACTGGTGGATCCATAGGTGGTATGTGAAAACAACACACATGCAAAATGACTCTGGTTGTTGTTACTAAAAAGAACACACATGCAATGACACTGGTGGATCCATGTGTGGTCTCTGTAGAGAACACACATTTCAATGACATTGGTGGATCCGTATGTGGTACGTGAAAAGAACACACATGCAGTGACTCTGCTTGTTGTTAGTGAAAAGAACACACATGCAATGACACTGGTGGATCCATAGGTGGTAAAGGAAAAGAACACACATTTCAATGACTCCGGATGTTGTTACTTAAAAGAACACACATGCAATGACACGGGTGAATCCATGTGTGGTCTCTGTAGAGAACACACATTTCAATGACACTGGTGGATCCATATGTGGTATGTGAGAAGAACACACATTTCAGTGACTCTAGTTGTTGTTACTAAAAAGAACACACATGCAATGAGACTTGTGGATCCATGGGTGGATTGTGAAAAGAGCACACATGCAATGACACTGGTGGATCCATATGTGGTATGCGAAAAGAACACACATGCAATGACTCTAGTTGTTGTTAGTGAAAATAACACACATGCAATGACACCGGTGGATCCATGGGTGGATTGTGAAAAGAACATACATGCAATGATACTGGTGGATCCATATGTGGATTGTGAAAATAGCACACATGCAATGACTCGGGTTGTTGTTAGTGAAAAGAACACACATGCAACGACACTGGTGGATCCATAGGTGGTATGTGAAAAGAACACACATTTCAATGACTATGGTTGTTGTTTCTAAAAAGAACGCACATGCAATGACACTAGTGGATCCATATGTGGTCTCTGTAGAGAAAACACATTTCAATGACATTGGTGGATCCATATGTGGTACGTGAAAAGAACACACATGCAATGACTCTGCTTGTAGTTAGTCAAAAGAACACACATGCGATGACGCTAGTGGATCCATAGGTGGTATGTGAAAAGAACACACATTTCAATGACTCCGGATGTTGTTACTAAAAAGAACACACATGCAATGACACAGCTGGATCCATGTGTGGTCTTTGTAGAGAACACACATTTCAATGACACTGGTGGATCCATATGTGGTATGTGAGAAAAACACACATTTCAGTGACTCTGGTTGTTGTTACTAAAAAGAACACACATGCAATGACACTGGTGGATCCATAGGTCGATTGTGAAAAGAGCACACATGCAATGACACTGGTGGATCCATATGTGGTATGTGAAAAGAACACACATGCAATGACTCTAGTTGCTGTTAGTGAAAAGAACACTCATGGAATGACACCGGTGGATCCATGGGTGGATTGTGAAAAGAACATACATGCAATGACACTGGTGGATCCATATGTGGATTGTGAAAATAGCACAAATGCAATAACTCGGGTTGTTTTTAGTGAAAAGAACACACATGCAATGACACTAGTGGATCCATAGGTGGTATGTGAAAAGAACACACATTTCAAAGACTATGGTTGTTGTTTCTAAAAAGAACACACAGGCAATGACACTTGTGGATACATACGTGGTCTCTATACAGAACACACATTTCAACGACACTGGTGGATCCATATGTGGTAGTGAAAGGAACACACATGAAAAATGATTCTTGTTGTTGTTACTAAAAAGAACACACATGCAATGACACTGGTGTATCCATGGGTGGATTGTGAAAAGAGCACACATGCAATGACTCTGGTTGTTGTTAGTGAAAAGAACACACATGCAATGACACTGGTGGATCCATGTGTGGATTGTGAAGAGAACACACATTTCAATGACACTGGTGGATCCATATGTGGTATGTGAAAAGAACATCCATTCAATGACTCCGATTGTTGTTACTAAAAAGAACACACATGCAATGACATTGGTGGATCCATGTGTGGTCTCTGTAGAGAACACACATTTCAATGACTCTGGTTGGTGTTAGTAGAAAGAACACACATGCAATGACACTGGTGGATCCATGTGTGGTCTCTGAAGCGAACACACATGCAATGACACTGGTTGTTGTTACTAAAAAGAACACACATGCAATGACACTGGTAGATCCATGTGTGGATTGTGAAGAGAACACACATGCAATGACACTGGTGGATCCATGTGTGGTCTCTGTAGACAACACACATTTCAATGACATTGGTGGATCCATATGTGGTATGTGAAAAGAAAACACATGCAATGACTCTGGTTGTTGTTAGTGAAAATAACACCCATGCAATGACACTGGTGGATCCATAGGTGGTATGTGAAAAGAACACACATTTCAATGACTATGGTTGTTGTTTCTAAAAAGAACACACATGCAATGACACTGGTGGATACATATGTGGTCTCTATAGAGAACACACATTTCAACGACACTGGTGGATCCATATGTGGTAGTGAAAGGAACACACATGCAAAATGATTCTTGTTGTTGTTACTAAAAAGAACACACATGGAATGACACTGGTGTATCCATGGGTGGATTGTGAAAAGAGCACACATGCAATGACTCTGGTTGTTGTTGGTGAAAAGAACACACATGCAATGACACTGGTGGATCCATGTGTGGATTGTGAAGAGAACACACATTTCAATGACACTGGTGGATCCATATGTGGTATGTGAAAAGAACATCCATTCAATGACTCTGATTGTTGTTACTAAAAAGAACACACATGCAATGACATTGGTGGATCCATGTGTGGTCTCTGTAGAGAACACACATTTCAGTGACTCTGGTTGGTGTTAGTAGAAAGAACACACATGCAATGACACTGGTGGATCCATGTGTGGTCTCTGAAGAGAACACACATGCAATGACACTAGTTGTTGTTACTACAAAGAACACACATGCAATGACACTGGTAGATCCATGTGTGGATTGTGAAGAGAACACACATGCAATGACACTGGTGGATCCATGGGTGGTCTCTGTAGGCAACACACATTTCAATGACATTGGTGGATCCATAGGTGGTATGTGAAAAGAACACACATGCAATGACTCTGGTTGTTGGTAGTGAAAAGAACACACATGCAATGACACTAGTGTATCCATAGGTGGTATGTGAAAAGAACACACATTTCAATGACTCCGGTTGTTGTTACTAAAAAGAACACAGATGCAATGACACTGGTGGATCCATGTGTGGTCTCTGTAGAGAACACATTTCAATGACATTGGTGGATCCATATGTGGTACGTGAAAAGAACACACATGCAATGACTCGGGTTGTTGTTAGTGAACAGAACACACATGCAATGACACTGGTGGATCCATAGGTGGTATGTGAGAAGAACACACATTTCAATGACTCCAGTTGTTGTTACTAAAAAGAACACACATGCAATGACACTGGTGGATCCATGTGTGGTCTCTGTAGAGAACACACATTTCAATGACACTGGTGGATCCATATGTGGTATGTGAAAAGAACACACATTTCAATGACTATGGTTGTTGTTTCTAAAAAGAACGCACATGCAATGACACTGGTGGATACATATGTGGTCTCTATAGA
This sequence comes from Avena eriantha, assembly GCA_910589775.1. Lineage (NCBI taxonomy): Eukaryota > Viridiplantae > Streptophyta > Magnoliopsida > Poales > Poaceae > Avena > Avena eriantha. Next base: position 211,484,526 of record OU342740.1, read on the forward strand.
GAACACACATTTCAACGACACTGGTGGATCCATATGTGGTAGTGAAAGGAACACACATGCAAAATGATTCTTGTTGTTGTTACTAAAAAGAACACACATTCAATGACACTGGTGTATCCATGGGTGGATTGTGAAAAGAACACACATGCAATGACTCTGGTTGTTGTTAGTGAAAAGAACACACATGCAATGACACTGGTGGATCCATGTGTGGATTGTGAAGAGAACACACATTTCAATGACACTGGTGGATCCATATGTGGTATGTGAAAAGAACATCCATTCAATGACACTGATTATTGTTACTAAAAAGAACACACATGCAATGACATTGGTGGATCCATGTGTGGTCTCTGTAGAGAACACACATTTCAATGACTCTGGTTGGTGTTAGTAGAAAGAACACACATGCAATGACACTGGTGGATCCATGTGTGGTCTCTGAAGAGAACACACATGCAATGACACTGGTTGTTGTTACTAAAAGAACACACATGCAATGACACTGGTAGATCCATGTGTGGATTGTGAAGAGAACACACATGCAATGACACTGGTGGATCCATATGTGGTCTCTGTAGACAACACACATTTCAATGACATTGGTGGATCCATATGTGGTATGTGAAAAGAACACACATGCAATGACTCTGGTTGTTGTTAGTGAAAATAACACCCATGCAATGACACTGGTGGATCCATATGTGGTATGTGAAAAGAACACACATTTCAATGACTATGGTTGTTGTTTCTAAAAATAACACACATGCAATGACACTGGTGGATCCGTATGTGGTCTCTATAGAGAACACACATTTCAATGACATTGGTGGATCCATATGTGGTATGTGAAAAGAACACACATGCAAAATGATTCTTGTTGTTGTTACTAAAAAGAACACACATGCAATGACACTGGTGTATCCATGGGTGGATTGTGAAAAGAGCACACATGCAATGACTCTGGTTGTTGTTAGTGAAAAGAACACACATGCAATGACACTGGTGGATCCATGTGTGGATTGTGAAGAGAACACACATTTCAATGACACTGGTGGATCCATATGTGGTATGTGAAAAGAACATCCATTCAATGACTCTGATTGTTGTTACTAAAAAGAACACACATGCAATGACATTGGTGGATCCATGTGTGGTCTCTGTAGAGAACACACATTTCAGTGACTCTGGTTGATGTTAGTAGAAAGAACACACATGCAATAACACTGGTGGATCCATGTGTGGTCTCTGAAGAGAACACACATGCAATGACACTGGTTGTTGTTACTAAAATGAACACACATGCAATGACACTGGTAGATCCATGTGTGGATTGCGAAGAGAACACACATGCAATGACACTGGTGGATCCATATGTGGTCTCTGTAGACAATACACATTTCAATGACATTGGTGGATCCATATGTGGTATGTGAAAAGAACACACATGCAATGACTCTGGTTGTTGTTAGTGAAAATAACACCCATGCAATGACACTGGTGGATCCATAGGTGGTATGTGAAAAGAACACACATTTCAATGACTATGGTTGTTGTTTCTAAAAATAACACACATGCAATGACACTGGTGGATCCGTATGTGGTCTCTATAGAGAACACACATTTCAATGACATTGGTGGATCCATATGTGGTATGTGAAAAGAACACACATGCAAAATGATTCTTGTTGTTGTTACTAAAAAGAACACACATGCAATGACACTGGTGTATCCATGGGTGGATTGTGAAAAGAGCACACATGCAATGACTCTGGTTGTTGTTAGTGAAAAGAACACACATGCAATGACACTGGTGGATCCATGTGTGGATTGTGAAGAGAACACACATTTCAATGACACTGGTGGATCCATATGTGGTATGTGAAAAGAACATCCATTCAATGACTCTGATTGTTGTTACTAAAAAGAACACACATGCAATGACATTGGTGGATCCATGTGTGGTCTCTGTAGAGAACACACATTTCAGTGACTCTGGTTGATGTTAGTAGAAAGAACACACATGCAATAACACTGGTGGATCCATGTGTGGTCTCTGAAGAGAACACACATGCAATGACACTGGTTGTTGTTACTAAAAAGAACACACATGCAATGACACTGGTAGATCCATGTGTGGATTGTGAAGAGAACACACATGCAATGACACTGGTGGATCCATGTGTGGTCTCTGTAGACAACACACATTTCAATGACATTGGTGGATCCATATGTGGTATGTGAAAAGAACACACATGCAATGACTCTGGTTGTTGTTAGTGAAAATAACACCCATGCAATGACACTAGTCGATCCATAGGTGGTATGTGAAAAGAACACACATTTCAATGACTATGGTTGTTGTTTCTAAAAAGAACACACATGAAATGACACTGGTGGATCCGTATGTGGTCTCTATAGAGAACACACATTTCAATGACATTGGTGGATCCATATGTGGTATGTGAAAAGAACACACATGCAAAATGATTCTGGTTGTTGTTAGTGAAAAGCACACACATGCAATGACACTGGTGGATACATAGGTGGTATGTGAAAAGAACACACATGCAATGACTCTGGTTGTTGTTACTAAAAAGAACACAGATGCAATGACACCGGTGGATCCATGTGTGGTCTCTGTAGAGAACACACATTTCAATGACATTGGTGGATCCATATGTGGTACGTGAAAAGAACACACATGCAATGACTCGGGTTGTTGTTAGTGAACAGAACACACATGCAATGACACTGGTGGATCCATAGGTGGTATGTGAGAAGAACACACATTTCAATGACTCCAGATGTTGTTACTAAAAAGAACACACATGCAATGACACTGGTGGATCCATGTGTGGTCTCTGTAGAGAACACACATTTCAATGACACGGGTGGATCCATATGTGGTATGTGAAAAGAACACACAGGCAAAATGACTCTGGTTAGTGTTACTAAAAAGAACACACATGCAATGACACTAGTGCATCCATGGGTGGATTGTGAAAAGAGCACACATGCAATGACTCTTGTTGTTGTTAGTGAAAAGAACACACATGCAATGACACTGGTGGATCCATGTGTGGATTGTGAAGAGAACACACATTTCAATGACACTGGTGGATCCATATGTGGTATGTGAAAAGAACATCCATTCAATGACTCTGATTGTTGTTACTAAAAAGAACACACATGCAATGACATTGGTGGATCCATGTGTGGTCTCTATAGAGAACACACATTTCAGTGACTCTGGTTGGTGTTAGTAGAAAGAACACACATGCAATGACACTGGTGGATCCATGTGTGGTCTCTGAAGAGAACACGCATGCAATGACACTGGTTGTTGTTACTAAAAAGAACACACATGCAATGACACTGGTACATCCATGTGTGGATTGTGAAGAGAACACACATGCAATGACACTGGTGGATCCATGTGTGGTCTCTGTAGAGAACACACATTTCAATGACACTGGTGGATCCATATGTGGTATGTGAAAAGAACACACATTTCAATGACTACGGTTGTTGTTTCTAAAAAGAACACACATCCAATGACACTGGTGGATACATATGTGGTCTCTATAGAGAACACACATTTCAACGACACTGGTGGATCCATATGTGGTAGTGAAAGGAACACACATGCAAAATGATTCTTGTTGTTGTTACTAAAAAGAACACACATGCAATGACACTGGTGTATCCATGGGTGGATTGTGAAAAGAGCACACATGCAATGACTCTGGTTGTTGTTAGTGAAAAGAACACACATGCAATGACACTGGTGGATCCATGTGTGGATTGTGAAGAGAACACACATT
>OU342740.1:211488452-211563030 GCA_910589775.1 Avena eriantha
CTGGTGGATCCGTATGTGGTCTCTATAGAGAACACACATTTCAATGACATTGGTGGATCCATATGTGGTATGTGAAAAGAACACACATGCAAAATGATTCTGGTTGTTGTTAGTGAAAAGAACACACATGCAAGGACACTGGTGGATACATAGGTGGTATGTGAAAAGAACACACATGCAATGACTCCGGTTGTTGTTACTAAAAAGAACACAGATGCAATGACACTGGTGGATCCCATGTGTGGTCTCTGTAGAGAACACACATTTCAATGACATTGGTGGATCCATATGTGGTACGTGAAAAGAACACACATGCAATGACTCGGGTTGTTGTTAGTGAACAGAACACACATGCAATGACACTGGTGGATCCATAGGTGGTATGTGAGAAGAACACACATTTCAATGACTCCAGTTGTTGTTACTAAAAGAACACACATGCAATGACACTGGTGGATCCATGTGTGGTCTCTGTAGAGAACACACATTTCAATGACACTGGTGGATCCATATGTGGTATGTGAAAAGAACACACATTTCAATGACTACGGTTGTTGTTTCTAAAAAGAACACACATGCAATGACACTGGTGGATACATATGTGGTCTCTATAGAGAACACACATTTCAACGACACTGGTGGATCCATATGTGGTAGTGAAAGGAACACACATGCAAAATGATTCTTGTTGTTGTTACTAAAAAGAACACACATGCAATGACACTGGTGTATCCATGGGTGGATTGTGAAAAGAGCACACATGCAATGACTCTGGTTGTTGTTAGTGAAAAGAACACACATGCAATGAAACTGGTGGATCCATGTGTGGATTGTGAAGAGAACACACATTTCAATGACACTGGTGGATCCATATGTGGTATGTGAAAAGAACATCCATTCAATGACTCTGATTGTTGTTACTAAAAAGAACACACATGCAATGACATTGGTGGATCCATGTGTGGTCTCTGTAGAGAACACACATTTCAATGACTCTGGTTGGTGTTAGTAGAAAGAACACACATGCAATGACACTGGTGGATCCATGTGTGGTCTCTGAAGAGAACACACATGCAATGACACTGGTTGTTGCTACTAAAAAGAACACACATGCAATGACACTGGTAGATCCATGTGTGGATTGTGAAGAGAACACACATCCAATGACACTGGTGGATCCATGTGTGGTCTCTGTAGACAACACACATTTCAATGACATTGGTGGATCCATATGTGGTATGTGAAAAGAACACACATGCAATGACTCTGGTTGTTGTTAGTGAAAATAACACCCATGCAATGACACTGGTGGATCCATAGGTGGTATGTGAAAAGAACACACATTTCAATGACTATGGTTGTTGTTTCTCAAAAGAACACACATGCAATGACACTGGTGGATCCGTATGTGGTCTCTATAGAGAACACACATTTCAATGATATTGGTGGATCCATATGTGGTATGTGAAAAGAACACACATGCAAAATGATTCTTGTTGTTGTTACTAAAAGAACACACATGCAATGACACTGGTGTATCCATGGGTGGATTGTGAAAAGAGCACACATGCAATGACTCTGGTTGTTGTTAGTGAAAAGAACACACATGCAATGACACTGGTGGATCCATGTGTGGATTGTGAAGAGAACACACATTTCAATGACACTGGTGGATCCATATGTGGTGTGTGAAAAGAACATCCATTCAATGACTCTGATTGTTGTTACTAAAAAGAACACACATGCAATGACATTGGTGGATCCATGTGTGGTCTCTGTAGAGAACACACATTTCAATGACTCTGGTTGGTGTTAGTAGAAAGAACACACATGCAATGACACTGGTGGATCCATGTGTGGTCTCTGAAGAGAACACACATGCAATGACACTGGTTGTTGTTACTAAAAAGAACACACATGCAATGACACTGGTAGATCCATGTGTGGATTGTGAAGAGAACACACATGCAATGACACTGGTGGATCCATGTGTGGTCTCTATAGACAACACACATTTCAATGACATTGGTGGATCCATATGTGGTATGTGAAAAGAACACACATGCAATGACTCTGGTTGTTGTTAGTGAAAATAACACCCATGCAATGACACTAGTGGATCCATAGGTGGTATGTGAAAAGAACACACATTTCAATGACTATGGTTGTTGTTTCTAAAAAGAACACACATGAAATGACACTGGTGGATCCGTATGTGGTCTCTATAGAGAACACACATTTAAATGACATTGGTGGATCCATATGTGGTATGTGAAAAGAACACACATGCACAATGATTCTGGTTGTTGTTAGTGAAAATAACACACATGCAATGACACTGGTGGATACATAGGTGGTATGTGAAAAGAACACACATGCAATGACTCCGGTTGTTGTTACTAACAAGAACACACATGCAATGACACTGGTGGATCCATGTGTGGTCTCTGTAGAGAACACACATTTCAATGACATTGGTGGATCCATATGTGGTACGTGAAAAGAACACACATGCAATGACTCGGGTTGTTGTTAGTGAACAGAACACACATGCAATGACACTGGTGGATCCATAGGTGGTATGTGAGAAGAACACACATTTCAATGACTCCAGTTGTTGTTACTAAAAAGAACACACATGCAATGACACTGGTGGATCCATGTGTGGTCTCTGTAGAGAACACACATTTCAATGACACTGGTGGATCCATATGTGGCATGTGAAAAGAACACACATTTCAATGACTACGGTTGTTGTTTCTAAAAAGAACACACATGCAATGACACTGGTGGATACATATGTGGTCTCTATAGAGAACACACATTTCAACGACACTGGTGGATCCATATGTGGTAGTGAAAGGAACACACATGCAAAATGATTCTTGTTGTTGTTACTAAAAAGAACACACATGCAATGACACTGGTGTATCCATGGGTGGATTGTGAAAAGAGCACACATGCAATGACTCTGGTTGTTGTTAGTGAAAAGAACACACATGCAATAACACTGGTGGATCCATGTGTGGATTGTGAAGAGAACACACATTTCAATGACACTGGTGGATCCATATGTGGTATGTGAAAAGAACATCCATTCATTGACTCTGATTGTTGTTACTAAAAAGAACACACATGCAATGACATTGGTGGATCCATGTGTGGTCTCTGTAGAGAACACACATTTCAATGACTCTGGTTGGTGTTAGTAGAAAGAACACACATGCAATGACACTGGTGGATCCATGTGTGGTCTCTGAAGAGAACACACATGCAATGACACTGGTTGTTGCTACTAAAAAGAACACACATGCAATGACACTGGTAGATCCATGTGTGGATTGTGAAGAGAACACACATCCAATGACACTGGTGGATCCATGTGTGGTCTCTGTAGACAACACACATTTCAATGACATTGGTGGATCCATATGTGGTATGTGAAAAGAACACACATGCAATGACTCTGGTTGTCGTTAGTGAAAATAACACCCATGCAATGACACTGGTGGATCCATAGGTGGTATGTGAAAAGAACACACATTTCAATGACTATGGTTGTTGTTTCTAAAAAGAACACACATGCAATGACACTGGTGGATCCGTATGTGGTCTCTATAGAGAACACACATTTCAATGACATTGGTGGATCCATATGTGGTATGTGAAAAGAACACACATGCAAAATGATTCTTGTTGTTGTTACTAAAAAGAACACACATGCAATGACACTGGTGTATCCATGGGTGGATTGTGAAAAGAGCACACATGCAATGACTCTGGTTGTTGTTAGTGAAAAGAACACACATGCAATGACACTGGTGGATCCATGTGTGGATTGTGAAGAGAACACACATTTCAATGACACTGGTGGATCCATATGTGGTGTGTGAAAAGAACATCCATTCAATGACTCTGATTGTTGTTACTAAAAAGAACACACATGCAATGACATTGGTGGATCCATGTGTGGTCTCTGTAGAGAACACACATTTCAATGACTCTGGTTGGTGTTAGTAGAAAGAACACACATGCAATGACACTGGTGGATCCATGTGTGGTCTCTGAAGAGAACACACATGCAATGACACTGGTTGTTGTTACTAAAAAGAACACACATGCAATGACACTGGTAGATCCATGTGTGGATTGTGAAGAGAACACACATGCAATGACACTGGTGGATCCATGTGTGGTCTCTATAGACAACACACATTTCAATGACATTGGTGGATCCATATGTGGTATGTGAAAAGAACACACATGCAATGACTCTGGTTGTTGTTAGTGAAAATAACACCCATGCAATGACACTAGTGGATCCATAGGTGGTATGTGAAAAGAACACACATTTCAATGACTATGGTTGTTGTTTCTAAAAAGAACACACATGAAATGACACTGGTGGATCCGTATGTGGTCTCTATAGAGAACACACATTTCAATGACATTGGTGGATCCATATGTGGTATGTGAAAAGAACACACATGCACAATGATTCTGGTTGTTGTTAGTGAAAATAACACACATGCAATGACACTGGTGGATACATAGGTGGTATGTGAAAAGAACGCACATGCAATGACTCCGGTTGTTGTTACTAAAAAGAACACACATGCAATGACACTGGTGGATCCATGTGTGGTCTCTGTAGAGAACAGACATTTCAATGACACTGGTGGATCCATATGTGGTACGTGAAAAGAACACACATGCAATGACTCTGCTTGTTGTTAGTGAAAAGAACACACATGCAATGACACTGGTGGATACATAGGTGGTATGTGAAAAGAACACACATGCAATGACTCCGTTGTTGTTACTAAAAAGAACACACATGCAATGACACTGGTGGATCCATGTGTGGTCTCTGTAGAGAACACACATTTCAATGACACTGGTGGATCCATATGTGGTATCTGAAAAGAACACACATGCAAAATGACTCTGGTTATTGCTACTAAAAAGAACAAACATGCAATGACACTGGTGGATCCATGGGTGGATTGTGAAAAGAGCACACATTGTTGTTAGTGAAAAGAACACACATGCAATGACACTGGTGGATCCATGTGTGGATTGTGAAGAGAACACACATTTCAATGACACTAGTGGATCCATATGTCGTATGTGAAATGAACAGCCATTCAATGACTCTGGTTGTTGTTACTGAAAAGAACACACGTGCAATGACGCTGGTGGATCCATGTGTGGTCTCTGTAGAGAACACACATTTCAATGACTCTGGTTGTTGTTAGTAGAAAGAACACACATGCAATGACACTAGTGGATCCATATGTGGTCTCTGAAAAGAACACACATGCAATGACACTGGTTGTTGTTAATTAAAAAACGCATGCAATGACACTGGTGGATCCATGTGTGGATTGTGAAGAGAACACACATGAAATGACACTGGTGGATCCATGTGTGGTCTCTGTAGAGAACACAAATTTCAATGACATTGGTGGATCCATATGTGGTATGTGAAAAGAACACACATGCAATGACTCTGGTTGTTGGTAGTGAAAAGAACACACATGCAATGACACTAGTGTATCCATAGGTGGTATGTGAAAAGAACACACATTTCAATGACTCGGGTTGTTGTTACTAAAAAGAACACAGATGCAATGACACTGGTGGATCCATGTGTGGTCTCTGTAGAGAACACACATTTTAATGACATTGGTGGATCCATATGTGGTACGTGAAAAGAACACACATGCAATGACTCGGGTTCTTGTTAGTGAACAGAACACACATGCAATGACACTGGTGGATCCATAGGTGGTATGTGAGAAGAACACACATTTCAATGACTCTAGTTGTTGTTACTAAAAAGAACACACATGTAATGACACTGGTGGATCCATGTGTGGTCTCTGTAGAGAACACACATTTCAATGACACTGGTGGATCCATATGTGGTATGTGAAAAGAACACACATGCAAAATGACTCTGGTTATTGCTACTAAAAAGAACAAACATGCAATGACACTGGTGGATCCATGGGTGGATTGTGAAAAGAGCACACATTGTTGTTAGTGAAAAGAACACACATGCAATGACACTGGTAGATCCATGTGTGGATTGTGAAGAGAACACACATTTCAATGACACTAGTGCATCCATATGTCGTATGTGAAATAAACAGCCATTCAATGACTCTGGTTGTTGTTACTGAAAAGAACACACGTGCAATGACGCTGGTGGATCCATGTGTGGTCTCTGTAGAGAACACACATTTCAATGACTCTGGTTGTTGTTAGTAGAAAGAACACACATGCAATGACACTAGTGGATCCATATGTGGTCTCTGAAGAGAACACACATGCAATGACACTGGTTGTTGTTAATAAAAAGAACACGCATGCAATGACACTAGTGGATCCATGTGTGGATTGTGAAGAGAACACACATGAAATGACACTGGTGGATCCATGTGTGGTCTCTGTAGAGAACACACATTTCAATGACATTGGTGGATCCATATGTGGTATGTAAAAAGAACACACATGCAATGACTCTGGTTGTTGGTAGTGAAAAGAACACACATGCAATGACACTAGTGTATCCATAGGTGGTATGTGAAAAGAACACACATTTCAATGACTCCGGTTGTTGTTACTAAAAAGAACACAGATGCAATGACACTGGTGGATCCATGTGTGGTCTCTGTAGAGAACACACATTTTAATGTCATTGGTGGATCCATATGTGGTACGTGAAAAGAACACACATGCAATGACTCGGGTTCTTGTTAGTGAACAGAACACACATGCAATGACACTGGTGGATCCATAGGTGGTATGTGAGAAGAACACACATTTCAATGACTCCAGTTGTTGTTACTAAAAAGAACACACATGCAATGACACTGGTGGATCCATGTGTGGTCTCTGTAGAGAACACACATTTCAATGACACTGGTGGATCCATATGTGGTATGTGAAAAGAACACACATGCAAAATGACTCTGGTTAGTGTTACTAAAAAGAACACACATGCAATGACACTAGTGGATCCATGGGTGGATTGTGAAAAGAGCACACATGCAATGACTCTGGTTGTTGTTAGTGAAAAGAACACACATGCAATGACACTGGTGGATCCATGTGTGGATTGTGAAGAGAACACACATTTAAATGACACTAGTGGATCCATATGTGCTATGTCAAAAGAACAACCATTCAATGACTCTAGTTGTTGTTACTAAAAAGAACACACGTGCAATGACACTAGTGGATCGATGTGTGGTCTCTATAGAGAACACACATTTCAATGACTCTGGTTGTTGTTAGTAGAAAGAACACACATGCAATGACACTAGTGGATCCATATGTGGTCTCTGAAGAGAACACACATGCAATGACACTGGTTGTTGTTACTAAAAAGAACACACATGCAATGACACTGGTGGATCCATGTGTGGATTGTGAAGGGAACACACATGAAATGACACTGGTGGATCCATGTGTGGTCTCTGTAGAGAACACACATTTCAATGACATTGGTGGATCCATATGGGGTATGTGAAAAGAACACACATGCAATGACTCTGGTTGTTGGTAGTGAAAAGAACACACATGCAATGACACTGGTGTATCCATAGGTGGTATGTGAAAAGAACACACATTTCAATGACTCCGGTTGTTGTTACTAAAAAGAACACACATGCAATGACACTGGTGGATCCATGTGTGGTCTTGGTAGAGAACACACATTTCAATGACATTGGTGGATCCATATGTGGTATGTGAAAAGAACACACATGCAATGACTCTGGTTGTTGTTAGTGAAAAGAACACACATGCAATGACATTGGTGGATACATAGGTGGTATGTGAAAAGAACACACATTTCAATGACTCTGGTTGTTGTTACTAAAAAGAACACACATGCAATGACACTAGTGGATCCATGTGTGCTCTCTGTAGAGAACACACATTTCAATGACATTGGTGGATCCATATGGGGTATGTGAAAAGAACACACATGCAATGACTCTGGTTCTTGTTAGTGAACAGAACACACATGCAATGACACTGGTGGATCCATAGGTGGAATGTGAAAAGAACACACATTTCAATGACGCCAGTTGTTGTTACTAAAAAGAACACACATGCAATGACACTGGTGGATCCATGTGTGGTCTCTGTAGAGAACACACATTTCAATGACACCGGTGGATCCATATGTGGTATGTGAAAAGAACACACAGGCAAAATGACTCTGGTTAGTGTTACTAAAAAGAACACACATGCAATGACACTAGTGGATCCATGGGTGGATTGTGAATAGAGCACACGTGCAATGACTCTTGTTATTGTTAGTGAAAATAACACACATGCAATGACACTAGTGGATCCATGTGTGGATTGTGAAGAGAACACACATTTCAATGACACTAGTGGATCCATATGTGGTATGTGAAAAGAACAGCCATTCAATGACTCTGGTTGTTGTTACTAAAAAGAACACACGTGCAATGACACTAGTGGATCCATGTGTGGTCTCTATAGAGAACACACATTTCAATGACTCTGGTTGTTGTTAGTAGAAAGAACACACATGCATTGACACTAGTGGATCCATATGTGGTCTCTGAAGAGAACACACATGCAATGACACTGGTTGTTGTTACTAAAAAGAACACACATGCAATGACGCTGGTGGATCCATGTGTGGATTGTGAAGAGAACACACATGAAATGACACTGGTGGATCCATGTGTGGTCGCTGTAGAGAACACACATTTCAATGAAATTGGTGGATCCATATGGGGTATGTGAAAAGAACACAAATGCAATGACTCTGGTTGTTGGTAGTGAAAAGAACACACATGCAATGACACTAGTGTATCCAGAGGTGGTATGTGCAAAGAACACACATTTCAATGACTCTGGTTGTTGTTACTAAAAAGAACACACATGAATGACACTGGTGCATCCATGTGTGGTCTCTGTAGAGAACACACATTTCAATGACATTGGTGGATCCATATGTGGTATGTGAAAAGAACACACATGCAATGACTCTAGTTGTTGTTAGTGAGAAGAACACACATGCAATGACACTGGTGGATACATAGGTGGTATGTGAAAAGAACATACATTTCAATGACTCCGGTTGTTGTTACTAAAAAGAACACACATGAAATGACACTGGTGGATCCATATGTGGTACTTGAAAAGAACACGCATGCAATGACTCTGCTTGTTGTTAGTGAAAAGAACACACATGCAATGATACTGGTGGATCCATAGGTGGTATGAGAAAAGAACACACATTTCAATCACTCTGATTGTTGTCGCTAAAAAGAACACACATGCAATGACACTGGCGGATCCATGTGTGGTCTCTGTAGAGAACAAAGATTTCAATGACATTGGTGGATCCATATGTGGTATGTGAAAAGAACACACATGCAATGAATCTGATTGTTGTTAGTGAAAAGAACACACATGTAATGACACTGGTGGATCCATAGTTGGAACATTTACTAGTCAGATATAATTGTCCTGAGGAATCCCAAAACCCAGCAGTTGTTGGGACTTTTATCACATTCCATTGGACTTGCAATACTTACTAGGCAGGTATAGCATGACACGATACACACCAGTTCCACCAGTAGTTGGCACTTTTATTATCCATTCCATTGTAGTGAAGCTGATTACTAGTCACATACTAAGTCAAATTTATAGCACTACTTTAGTTATGCTTGTCTATGATCGAGATACTGTGCTCCAAGTCGTCCATAACCGTGGACACGGCTTTCAGAAAGTTTTTCCTTGCAGGGGTGCACAAATAGCAACACACACACGATCAACCTCGGAAAAACCAACTCAAAACCCAACAAGGCTTTCACGACAAAGCAATCATAGGATTCATAAAATATTTCAGGGGGCCACCCCACTAAGCTACCCACGACGAAGTTGGCCGGCTCCGAGACGAACCCAGGGTTTGTGTGGACGGCGGTAAACGACTGGGAACCCGAAAGTGTGACTGGGCTTGTCGATACAGCGAAAACGTGTCACGATCCTAAATAGTACAAGTGCTCCACGCACAATCGTAAATAAAGCAGTAAAGCATGGCATAAGTACAGGATAGTAATAAAACCCCAAACTAGTTTGTGGCCCCAAGAAATTGAAATGAATCAAGCTCTGGCTCAGGGGGGGTCCATAAGGCCTCCCGGATGTGGATAGTGTGAAAAATCAAGGAACATGTATCAAGTACTCGGGGTCCTACGGGACACAAGTGAGCGTGGAAGAACCAAATAACATCTATTGCCCACCGATGCCTCTGCATTAGTTATATCTAGCATTTTAATAGTTGTAGTTAAAGTCATGATCAACTCCACCATAAACATCTTCCAGCATTCCAACAACTATGGTACTTGACAACACGAGAGCGCACCTGAGCAAGCAACTACGACTCACAAGGCCAGCTATCTACCAAACACAGGTAATAAGAGGTGTCCAAGGCAATATAGAGGCTGCACGGGATATAACTGGTGTACAGAAACTAAAGCATCGTGACACGGATAGCAAGAGATCAACAGGAGGAAATAAATACTAGAAATGCAAAATAGGTAGAAGGGGGACAGATGCTCGCCTGGGAAAACACTGTTGACGGATCATATCCAGAGAACTTGTCGGTACTCGCATCCACTCATCGGCCTAATCCACGAAGAAGCAAACACTAGAGGGAACACCGGATGCAATATTTTAATACTAAGACAGAAGATCTGGCATGATGCATGTATGATGTATGACATGGCAAAGGTGCGATGCAACTAGGCACTATTAAGCGGAACCGGGTTCCCGGCAATTGATTAATAGGTTCGAGTTATTTATCTCCCCCGCAAATTAAATGTTGAATTAACAAGGCGAAACAGGGCATCGGTTCGCTACGCAAATTTAAATGGAGTCCAGAATAAGACAAAAGTATCCCGCATATAGACTCCATATTTTATTATGAGGTGAATCGGCATAATGCCCCCAAACCACAGAATGTATGCATGTATGAACAATTTATATGCAATAGTTTTATATATAGCATTTATAAAATAGGGACTCGGGAAAAAGGTTCACACATCTGGGTTCGGAAGATCTTGGTTCCGGGAGTTTGGGTCGGCAGGGTTCGACGGGGACCGGGATCGAAGGTCGAAGGACTTGATTTGGCGTCGGAGGATCATCGGATTCGCCCTGGTCGGTGTCGATCTTGTCGTCGCAAAGATCTTGTCGGGTCCACGTATCGGGTCGGTCTTGGCATTCGGGATGAAGAACTTGGCGTTCCGTGTCGGCAACCTTGGCGCCCGGGTTCCGGCATCATTGGCGATCTCAGACTGGTACCGGAGTCTTTGGAAGATCCTGAAAAGGATGCATAAAAATTGTTGAAGGCATTCTTCCTGGTTTCGTAGTCATGGAGATCCGGTTACGAACCTCACATCCTCGCGTTGTATCGGGTTCACGCAGCCAAACAGAGCCAAAAAAACATCATGACGACGAAAGGGGAAAAACTGTAGGGACACATGAACTTGACTTGGGCCTACTTGGCCTGGCGTGCAGCTCCAGGAGACGGGCGCGCGGTACATGTGACCAGAGGCAACGAAGGACGACAGGGATGCGCCGGTCTGGCGGATATAGCGCGGAGAGGAGCTCCTGCTGGCGGCTTGTAGAGAGGAGGCTGGGTCGTGGTGGAGGCCGGCGAGATGGATCCAGCAGGCGGCCGGAGAGGGCCCGCGGGGCGGAAACGAGCGCACGGCGGTGGTAGACGCGGGCGACAGAGAGGGAGGTCGCAGGGCGTTGTCACAGCTCACACAGAGCCAAAGGGAGGAAGGAGGTCGGGGCACCCTGGGCTCTTGCAGAAAAGCGCAGGGGGGAGCCGCACGGTGGTTGGCGTGCTCGGGGTCGCAAGAGAGGCGGGCAAAGAGGGGGTTCGGACAAGAGGAGGACGACGACGCCACCATTGGAGAGGGCAGCAGCCATGGCGGTGGACGCGACGCTCGGGAGGAGAAAGGCATGGCGTCACGGGCGGAGAGGAGAGAGGGTGACGGCCGGGGAGCGGGGACGGGCGAGCTCGGCGGCGGACGGACTGGAGGCGGGGGACGGCGAGGAGACGCCCTGGTCGGGGAACGGTGCCGCTCGGGGAAGGGGAGCAGCCCGACGTGGCTCCGGCGGGCGGCGCCAGAGGGGAAGAGGCGTGGCAGGGGAGGAGAGATTGACGGGAGGCGGCGGGGTTGGTGGAAGGAAATGGGTCACGGGGAGAGAGAGGAGCCAGGTGGGGATGGGACAGAGGTGGGACCGGGTCGAGAGAGAGAAAAGGGGATTGGTGGGGGGTTGTCGGGGATGGTCCGGATCGCGTGGGGATTGGGCCAGGGGAAAAGGAGAAGCGACCGAGGTGGGTCCCTGGCGGGATCTGGTGGTGGGTGGCGTCGTGGGGAAATGCACCCAGGGTGGGGTTGGTCGGGCGCAGCAGGCGGGAGTGGGAGGAAGGATGAGCGGTAGAAAAGGGGTGGCAGGTGGGTGGATGGAGTGAGGTGGCGGGAGGTGAGTGGATGGAGTGAGGTGGCGGCGACTGGGTGTGGTTTTGGGGGTAGGTAGCTAGGGTTGGGGGTTAGGACTAGATTTTATTTGGAGGTGGCCGGCTGGGCTTTCGGGCCTGGCTAGCTGCCTCCTGCAAAAATAATATAAATATTTTATTTGTTTAAAACGGGGCATTTGAAATCTGTTTGTAGATGAAACAAAATATTCTGGCCAAGCCCGGGTTTTGTGTTTGAATAAAGACGGGGCTTATTTAGAAAAACAAAATAGGTTTTCGAAAATAGTTTTAGACAAAACCATGCATGATGATGACGATGCTCAAATGCAATGTGGCATGATGACATGAGCATGCAGTCATGATGATGCAATGCACAAAAACACCGCGATTTTCTAGGAGTGGTTTTAGCGGGGCACCACAAGCTTGTGCTCGTCGGGCAGCCTACCAGGTGGAAGAATAGAGCCAGTAGTCCCCGGGCTACTAAAGTCGGTTGGGAGTGTCGTAGCCTTCGACCCGGCAATCCCCGAGATGGAGGTGGTAGACCCTAGGTGCGGGGTAGTCCCAGGGTGTGACGTGGAAGTCCCCGGGTGTGGCGTGGCAGTCGCCAGTGCCTTAGCTGCAGCTTCATGTTGCTTGTCGTTGGCAGTCCCCGAGTCTACATATAGTACGATGGAGTCGGATTCCAGAGATGGTGTGATGGATGGCTTGCGCAGGTGCTCGAGGGCGACCCCAGGTGGAATTGCTTGCCTTGTTAACCTGATACGGGCGAGTGCTTTGTGGCCTATTTGCTAGCTTGAGGTACATGGTGAAAATTGCACCCTTCAAAGAAGGCGCATAGCTGTTGCACGAAGAAGCGGTAGAGGGTCATGTTTGCATCCTTGGCGTCCCACTCGCCCGACACTTGCTACACCACCAGGTTTGAGTCACCGAAGTGGAGGATGCACTGGATGCCGATCTCTTTTGCCATATTGAGGCCATGGACGAGCGCTTCATACTCGGCGACATTTTTGGATGCGCGGAAGTGGATGTGCAACACATACTGCAGCCGGACTCCTTTTGGAGAGGTGATGACGACTCCAGCTCCGAGTACCCCGTACATCTTGGAGTCATCGAAGTGTAGCTTCCAGTGCGTGGAGTCAGGGCACGACGGAAGGTACTATGTTTCTGCCCAACCAACGAGGAAATCTGCCAGGGCTTGAGACTTGATCGTCGTTCTTGGTTCATACCGGCTGCAGTTACTGGCGAGCTCTATTGCCCACCTGTCCAGTGGCATCTCTATTGCCGATGATCTTTGAACGTGGGGCTAGCGCCACCAGCTGGATGGAGTGCTCTTGGAAGTAGTGCTTCAGTTTCTTAATGTCCATGTATACGCCATACACCAGCTTCTGGTAGTGAGGGTAGTTCTGCTTTGATAGCCAGAGTACCTCACTCAATTAGTATACCTGGCGCTGGACCAGCTGTGCCTTTCCCTCTTCTAGCCTCTCAACCACGAGCACGACGCTGACGACCTGGTTGGTACCTACAATGTACATCAACATTGGTTCTTTTGCATTGGGGACCGCCACTATTGGCAAGAGGATAGCATGCGCTTGAGGTCGTCGAAAGCCCGTTCGCCTGCTCTGTCCAAAAGAACTTGTATGTTTTCTTCATGAGCTGGTACAGTGGGAGTGCTTTCTCGCCCAACCAGCTGACGAACCGGCTGAGGGAGGCTAGGCAGCCGGTGAAATTTTGCACGTTGTGCAGATTCTGCGGCGGCTGCATGCGCTCGATTGTGCTGATCTTCTCCGGGTTGGCCTAATTTCACGTTCTGAAACAAGGAAACCGAGGAGCTGGCTGGCTGGGATGCCAAACATGCACTTCTCTGGGTTCAGTATCATCTGGAATCATCAGAGGTTGGTGAATGTTTCCGTCAGGTCTTCGAGGAGTGTTCGCTGCTCCTTTGTCTTGACCACCACATCATCGATGTAGGCATGTATGTTTCTACCAATCTGCGATTGCAGACACTTCTGCATGCAGGGTTGGTACATAGCCCCTACATTTTTTAGTCCAAATGGCATGGTGGTGTAGCAGTAAGCCCCATACGGGGTGATGAATGATGTCTTTATCCGATCAGCGGGGTTCAGCCAGATTTCGTGGTAGCCGGAATACGTGTCTAGAAATGACAAAAGTTTGCAGTCAGCCGTGGAATCAATCACTTGATCTATCCTTGGCAGGGCGAATATATCTTTGGGGCATGCCTTGTTGAGGCTGGTGTAGTCAACACACATGCACCAAGTCTTATTCCTTTTCAGCACCAGCACTGGGTTTGCCAACCATTCCGGGTGGAAAACCTCCATGATGAATCCGACTGCAAGCAGCCAGGTGATTTCTTCACCAATGGTTCTTCTCTTCTCCTCAGCGAAGCAGCATAGAGATTGCTTGACTGGCTTTGCATCCATCCTGACATGTAATGAGTGCTCGGTGAGCTCCCTCGGAACATCTGGCATGTCCTTGGGGGACCATGCGAAGATATCTCGATTCTCATGGAGGAAGTCGACGAGCACGCTTTCCTATTTGTCGTCAAGGCCATCTTTGACCAGGACGAAGTTTTCCAGCTCGGCCTCGTTGAGCAAGATTTTCTTGGTGCCCTTGGATGGCTCGAACCGCGCCTCTCCGATTGACTTTGGCTCACCAGCCAGCATGTCCTCCTGTAGGGTCGCCATGTTCTACATGATGATACGTTTCTCCTCCGCGATGATCATGGCTTTGGCTATCTTGGAGCCGTCAGTGGCGCATTCCACCAACTGCCTATAGTTACCAGTGATGGTGATTACTCGTTTGGGCTCGGGAGCTTCATCTTGAGGTATGCATAGTGTGGTACCGCCATGGACTTGGTTAGCGCTGGGCACCCAAGGATGGCGTGATATGCGCTGCAGAGGTTGACCACCTCAAACTAGATGGGCACGCGGCGTAAGTTGACCTCCATGCCGAAGATGACGTTCAATCAGATCTTGTCGACGGACGAATGTGACGGACCCGGAATAGCTCTATGGAAGGAGGTACTTGATTGGTCTAGCTAGGACTCGCTGATACCGAGCCAGTCCAACGAGCTGTGGTCACTACTAGAGAAAAGCTTATAGCAGCACCCCTTACCACCGGCGAAGTGGGAACGTGCTCGCCGGCGGTAAGGGTTTCCAGACCCGCATACTGTTACCACCGGCAAAACACACTTGTCACGTCAGGGCTACGACACGTACCGTCGGCGAACTCGTCGCGTGTGTGTATTCTGTTATTATCTTGTGTATTCTATCAATATGATAGTGTATTTTGTGTGTATTTTGATTTTCTTTTTTTAACTCCTAATAATGTTACCCCTGGCGAAATAATGTTCTATCCCTAGAGAATAAACTTTTTCCTGTACTAAACTACCACCAGCGAATATTGGAGGCGCTGGGAAGACATACTTATCCTCGGCATTTGTAGGTGCTCGCCGGTGCTGGAGCATATTACCACTGTCGAAAAACAAAGGAGCCGGCGATGCAGACCTACCCATGGCATTTGTAGGTGCTCGCTGGTGGTAGATGCATACCGGGTGAGGTAGGAGCGGTCGGACTCGTCCTTGCCTTAGATGCACAGGGCAAGCTCACCAGGCTGCCCCGGCCACTTGTAGGTTCCGGTGAATTTGCGAATGAATGCTTACTTGAATTCGACCTAGGCGTTGATGCTATTGTCAGGGAGACTGTTCAGCCAGCTAGCCGAGTCGAGGAGCATGAGGGCGACGTAATGTACTGCCACCCGTCGGTTGCCATGTGACATACTCTACCAGCTAGTCCTCTGCTTAACCAAACTATCGTACTTTGGCATGTCTCTTACGTGCAAAAATCCCTTTGGAAATGGTCCGTTCTGGCTGCGTGGTCCAAAACATCTCGGGCCAACTAGGCTTTCCTCCTCTAGCACGCGTAATTGTATCAGGAGGTTGATGCGTGCCCTTGCGTAGTGCATTTCTGACTCACGCGGGCGGAGTCGCCCTGTTAGGCTGGAGTTGGCTGGTGCGAGGCTTCTTTCGGCTTCGTCAGCCGGTTGATGACGTTGCCCTTGCCCGGCTTCGTTAGCCGGAGAGAGGTTTCTGCTGGTGACGGCTGCGCGTCGGGTTTGGTGATGTCTGCGGCTAGCCGATCCACCACGTGGACGGCTGTTTTGCCTCGTCCCATTTGGAGAGGAGGCCTTGCTACCACCGTATCCGCCATCCGGTGAGGCTGCTGGCTCTTCCTGATTCCCCCGAGGCTTGTGCCTTCCTTGGGCTACTGCTTGTTGGCTGTTGCGACAAGGAGGTGAACGAGTCCTTGCTGCCAACATAGCCCGTCGCCCTCAAGGTAGCTCAGCTCGACAGCGGCTACCTCTGTGGCCCTCATGTTCTTGGCTGGAGTACTATAAACCGGCTAAACCACGGGAGTATACGGGTCAGTAGCACGATCCATCTCTGAGCCAAGGTTACAGCCTTAGGATGGAATCTACCGGTTGACACCGGGCAGGCGGGCGAAGCCGTGTGTGGTGTTGTACTCCCGCATGGTCACGTCCGGGTGGCGCAGGTGGCCAATGACCTTGCTTTCTTCCTATAGGAGGTTATGGCGCGTGGCCTCGAGCGCAGCTGGTGAGTGCATATTTGCATCATGTTTTATATTATTATTTTGCATTGTAGTTGTAGGATCTTGGTATTTTATGGTGTTCGCATGCACATTCTATGTCTATTTTCACCAGGACCAGGACAGATGATGGATACAATTGATACAATTCTTGGAGAAGTTGTATTGGGGAGAAAAGGAGTCAAAAACAATGTAAATCACTTATTTGGGAAATATCAATAACCACAGAAGAAACCCCGAAGCGATCAAGGCATCCAGAGGGTTTAACGACCAACTATACGACTGGACTACATTTTCTGATTGTATAGTTCTGGTCGTATAGTTGGCACCGCCACCGCCTCCTCAAATAGTTTCACCCTGTGCAACTAGATCGGGGAGACGACATATAGAACACCTAGAAATCGCCAAAACCTCACCTCCGGAAGGCATCTAAAGGGGGAATTTTCCCAAGGGATCCATGTTCGCCCTACGCAGATCTGGGAGGCCAAGGCATCAATCTTCATCTTCATCAACCGCTGCACAATCATCATCTCCATCCATCCCATCTTCGGCCCATCTAGATCTTGTTGTAATTTCCGTACTCGTTGTGGATTTATACAAGAACTATTCATTTACAATTCTTTCCATTACCATTGCCATGATGTTGATTGCCTCCATGTCTGAGTAGATCATTAGTTAATGGGAGATGGAGAAACCCTCGCATATGATTGAGATGAGATAGAGATTATTATGTTATACATCATTATGTGTATGTATTAATTGTCTCCATCTTGATGTTGGGAGTTGTGTACATCCTTAATATTTGCCTCTTATGGAGACACGATGAAGGGCATTACTTGTTGGTAGACAGAGGGATGATATCAATTACTATTACTATAAAGCTTTCGTCATTCTTTATGTACTAACTTGGGGAAGCAAGGAGAACTCATAAAGCCATGTCCATGCCATGGGAGAAATCCCTTAATAGAGGGATAATACGATTGATGTCGTTTATCTGTCGCCAATGGTTATGAAGGATGTAACACCCTCAGGTCGGTCCTATTCAAGTTTTAGTGTTGGGGATATACTTTCCGGGTATCCTCACTATGCCTCACTTACCAGGGTGGCCCACTTCAGGTTAGAGCTTTGCTTCATGGTCGGCCCAGTCAGGAAGAAGAGACGGAGTCCAGTTTGGCTACGGGAAGGCCCAGAAGACTTACCGACATAGGCCTATTACGTTACTTGTAGTTCAAGATGTACTCTGTAACCAACTCTTAGTCGTAGCCGGATAGGTCTCTCCTGTAAGCCCTAGGCCGGATATCTATATAAGCCGTCCTAGGGTACGCCTTTAGGGCACCTCACAATAGTCTAAAATCTCAACTCACACAAATCCTTGTAACCCATATTCCGGCTCTGCTGTATTACTGGATTGCTAGCGGGAGTAGGATCCATCCAAAGCCAGCGGATTTGAACCTGGGAAAACTTGTGTGCTCACCATCCCAGAACAACGTACGTCTCACACCACTCTCTTTTGCACGTCTCGAGGACCCCCTCATGGCTTACTTGTCATCAATCCGAAAACACTGGGCACCCACCATGGGGCAAGTGAGCTTCGGATCTACGTTCCGAGCGGAATCTGCAAGAATCGGAATTGGTGAGTCCATCGCGATCGGTTGCGTCCTCTATGCCAGCGACGTCCCTCTTATCGTCCTCGATGAGACCTGGATTCCGGCTAGGGAGGTCGTGACTGCCTACACCATCATGACTTTTAGCGAGATTGATGTGTACATCAGTTTCGCTGAACCTGCCCCACCCACCCCAGTGGTGATGATAGAAGCAGAAGAAATCTCTGGGTCCACTTTTTCCGCGGAGGCGGCAAAGTTCCGGATCTCAGAAAACCCTAATCCCACCAGCCCGCACCTGTTGCGGATATAGTGGAGAAAGATGAACCTGAAGTAGATCTTGTGATGCAAGTCAAATCTGGAGTGGATCTCCCTAGCGAGGAAAAATCCTAGATCGATCTACTAGTTGAGGTCGAAGTCCAGGAGGAGCAAGACAACAACCTTGGTCCGGCTCTACCAATGTCGGAACAGATCAACCCTTCTTGAGGCATACGTTGAGGCACATGATGATGCATGGCACAAACGTGTATGAGGTTCTCGAGACCATCAGAATTTTCGAGGAAGCCCATGAGGAAAGCCGCAACTACCTCAGGACACATGCGTCGCACTTTCTTGGATACGTTGGATCTGGATCCGGCTCCACCGATGCTGGAGACAACAAAGACTCGGTGTTGGAGGCGATCGGAACAAACACCAACTTATCGGCATCTTCGAATGATTCCATGATGTCGACAGATTTTTGAAAGTTCTTCGTGGAATACGAAGAGGAGTTCAGCTCCAAAGCTTCAGAAGAAGGAGAAGACATGGACGAAGGATCCGGAGAAAACTCTCCCAAAGCGCAGGATGCCATGGATGTCGGATACAATCCCGACGTCTAGATGTACGAAAGTACTGATCAGAGCTTGACTCTAGGAAACAGATCCAAAGCCAGCTTTGCTACCGGTGCTGCCAAGAAGGCAAAGAAGAAGAACAAGAAGAACAAGACCCCGACAAAAGACCCCCTAGCGGAGGAAGTGGTTGCCGAGGAATATGATGAAGACTCGGACGGAGCACTAATCCCAGACGAGCCCAAAGAAGCTTCGGTGGATGGAAACGTGGTCACTGCTGGTGCCCGTAAACTCATCGATCATACGTTAACTACGCCTATCCCTACAGCTGCAGAACTTACTGCTGAAGAGTTGGAAGAAAGGGCTCAAGTCCTAGAAGCGCGTCGCCAAGTACTCCTGGATGAAGAAAACAACATCGAGGAAGAGAAAAAGCACATAGCTACTGCGCAAAAGTTCATCTCTTTGCAGCACCAGAAGACCCGGAAACAACACATGCATGACAATAAATTTCCGGAAGTCCACAAGGTTCTCTTTGAGGGGGACCTAGGGATGCCTCGACTCGACAGCAAGGGAGTTCTGGTGTACCCAACTCCAGTACAAAACACTGCCGCAACTCGAGATATCCTGGTAAATAATCCAGGCCTCGGATAGGTCCGGTTGGGCATAAAGCTGCTCACTAAGGGCCTAGAGCAACAAAAGGTTGCAAAATCCGGGAGCAAAAAACGGGTCTCTAAATCTGACCAATGTCGCACGGATCTAGCCTGGAATGATATTAGACCCCAACGGGTTCCGGAACAGTATTACCGTTCTGACCGTCGGGAAGACAACTACTCAAGAACTGGATCTTCAGGATAGTGCCACAGAACCGCACGTAACTGGAGCAACATTGCTCCAGCCACGGAGCAAGAAGAAATTGTTGCACTGTATCCAAGAAACACTCCCCGGCGAGAGCCGAGCAATCACATGGAAGAGGATAACGAGAAACGTCGGGAGGAGGACCGTCAAAGGATGCCACATCCTAGACAGGCAAGTCGTCCGGCTGAACCCCATCGCGGTGGGAATGACGGACGAACAAACAACGGACACCGTGCCGAGTCAAGCTGGCAGGGTGCTCGTTGCAATGAAGACCCCAGAACCGGAATAATGATGCTCTAGATGGAGGTCGTTGATCAGCCAGAAACAATCCACCTGCACCACCCTCTCTGCCAAGCAGCCATCACAACGGCTCTCAAGGAGGCCAAAGAGGACGTCATGGTGGAGGAGGTGGTGACAGAAGCGGAAGTCTAGCTCCAAGGCACCATAGCTATAGCGAACAACCAAGACGGCATTCCCTATCACCAAGTGAAGTGAGACACCAGATCAACTCCAACATAGAGGCGCGGTTCTACGAGTTGGATAATATCTACGTAGGTCCAAAGTGCTTCATACCGCGTATTCGACAAACAAACTTCCCAGAAGGATTTGCTATCTCAAGACATGTCCAACCCTACGACGGTGTGGCCAGGCCAGATACTTGGCTCCATGATTTTTTCTAGGCTTGCTGCATCGCCAAAAGCAGAAACAGCTTGGTCGCGACCCGATATCTCCCACTTATGTTGCGGAAGACGGCACGATCATGGTTCAATGAACTTCTGGAGAATACCATCCACAACTGGTATGACATGCAAAGCGCGTTATTTCAGAATTTCGAAGGCACATATCGGAGGCCCTGTATGGTAGGAGACCTGCAGCGTTGCACCTAGAAAGCCGTAGAAACTTGCCGAGATTACCTCGGTTGATGGATTGACACCAAGAACTCCTGTGAAGGAGTAAATGATCAAACTGTGATTGAAGCTTTCATTGCAGGACTCCCAATTCATTTACTACCTCACCGCTTAAAGTGCGACAAGGTCATTGATCTACGAGAGATGATAGAAACAATGAGCATGTATGCACATGCTGACAACAGCACAGAGGGATTACTAAACGCCCTAGCAGTGCCACAGTCAGCAAAACTACCAAAGAAACAATCTAAGAAGCGCAAGAATACCTCAGAAGAAAAACCCAACATGGAAACAGCAGTGGTCAGTGCTACTTTTGGGTCTGGAGGACAAGGATGCCGTGGCGGTGGCCGCGGACACGGTCGTGGGACATCAAGAGTCCAGGGTAGAGGAGACCAGCAACCTGGCAAAACCTATTCCTAGGCTGACATTGCCAACAACCCGTGTGTGCATCACTTAGATGCCAACGGGGGCTCGTCTCATACAAACACCGAGTGTCGTTTCAATGACAACATCAAGAAAGATGATACCGCTGGCTACAGGGCTAAGCGGAAGAAGGGAAAAAATAATCCTAAAAAAGAGAAGGAGACCAAGGAAGATTGCGACATGGAGGAAGCTGACCCTTCAAATCCCAAGCCGGATGGAAAAAAAGAACTTCCCAACGAAGAAAGACACTTACGTCACCTTCCTTGGGTCTCAACTAGCTAAGGTCAAGAAGGAAGTTTTCCATGAGCTAAACGCAATTGTTCCGGCTGTCCCACAATTCTTGGACTGGTCGGAAGTGGCAATTACCTTTGACCATGCTGATCATCCGCCTAAGTTGCACATGTGAGAAAAATACGCCTTAGTCGTCAACCCACTTATTAACGGCTATAGTTTCTCCAAGACTCTCATGGACGGTGGCAGCAGCATTAATATTCTGTATGTCGAAACGCTACGTCGGATGCGGATCTCGGAGAAACAGCTGAATCACAGCTCTTTGATCTTTCTCGGAGTTGTCCCAGGAAGACAGGCAAGTTCCCTGGGAGAGATCACTTTGGAAGTTACCTTCGGAACTCGAATGAACTATCAGAAGGAGGCACTTTATTTCAAAGTGGTCCCGTTCAAGAGCACGTACCATGCTATATTCGGATGTCCGTCTTACTAGGCTTTTATGGCTCGTCTGTGTTACATTTACAATATGATGAAAGTTCTAGGTCCCAAAGGCATGATCACCATCAGGGGAGACCCGAAGAAGGAGCGAGAGTGCGAGGACAGAAATGTCACCTTTGCTGAAGCCGTGCTGCATGCCTAGGAGTACCAGGAGATCAAGAAGACCATTGATCTGTTCGAGATGCCCGTGACGAAGAAGGAGGTGACAAAGCAGACTCTAGAGTTCAAGGCATTAGAAGAAACGAAGAAAACGCTGTTGAAGGATGATGACCCCTCCAAGTTGACCTAGATAGGTGTAGGCCTAGATAGCGCATAGGAAAGCGCGCTCGTCAAGTTCCTCCAAGCAAATCAAGATATATTCGCATGGCAGCCATCTGACATGACTGGAGTACCTAGGGAACTTGCCGAGCACTCTCTAAATGTACACCCAAATGCTAAACCCGTCAAACAGTCCTTACGACGTTTCGGCGATGAAAAGTGAAAAGCAATAGCTAAGGAACTAGCCTGGCTTGAGTTAGCCGGATTCATAGAAGAGGTCATCAAAACTGAGTGGTCGGCCAATCTTGTAATGGTCCCTAAAAAGGACACCACTGATTTAAGAATGTGTGTTGATTATACTGCCTTGAACAAGGCTTGTCCCAAAGATCTGTTTGCTCTGCCTAGAATTGATCAAGTTATCAATTCTACGGCAGGCTCGGAACTCTTATGTTTTCTTGACGCATATTTCGGTTATCACCAAATTTGGATGAAGGAATGAGACAAAGTCAAAACTTCATCCATGACCCCCCTCAGAACCTTCTATTTTGTTACGATGCCCTTTGGGCTCAAGAATGCAGGAGCTACGTACCAGCGCACTATGCAGTGTTGCCTCCACGATCAAATTGGATGCAATGTACATGCATATGTGGACTACATTGTGGTGATGTTCAAAAAGAAGGAAACCTTAATTTCTGACTTGGAGGAAACATTCACCAATCTATGCAAATACAACATAATGCTTAACCCAAAGAAATGTTTCTTTGGAATACCAGCCAGAAAATTGTTAGGCTTCACCATGTCTCAATGCGGCATAGAGGTGAACCGACACAAAATTAAGGCTATACTGAATATTTCTAGGCCGACTCGCCTGAAGGATGTTCAAAGATTAATTGGCTGCATTGCTGTAGTCAGTCGGTTTGTAAGCCGGCTCGGTGAAAGAGCTGCACCACTCTACAAATTCGTTTGGACTGATGAAGCTGAAGCTACACTACAAGACCTGAAAGCAGTACTCTCATCTTCTCCTATCCTTGCAGCACCGGAACCTCGGGAACCGATGTTGCTCTATCTTGCTGCGATAAACAGAGTCGTCAGTGTTGTCATGGTGGTTGAGAGACCAGAGGAAAAACAGGAACACCTGGTGCAGCGTCCGACTTATTACCTCAGCGAAGTCCTAACTGAATCAAAGCAGCGGTATCCACACTATCAAAAGCTAGCTTACGGTGTGTTTCTTGCATCTCGGAAGTTATGGCATTACTTTCAGGAACATCCAATTACCGTGGTGAGCATAGCTCCCATGAGAGATATAATCAACAACAACGATGCTACATGACTTGTTGCGGAATGGGGCATAGAGCTTTCAACTTTTGACATTAAGTACAAACCTTGTACAACAATCAAATCCCAAATCCTTGCTGACTTTGTTGCTAATTGGACAGAGACACCAGATAATATGACCCTTCCAGAGTCATTTTGATGGGTCTAAGGCGCTCGGGGGCTCGGGGGATGGCGTGGTGCTCAAGTCACCCCAAGGAGATAAACTTTTCTACGTGTTGAAAATTCACTTAATGGCAACAAATAACATTGCCGAATATGAAGCATTGCTGCATGGAATCCGGATTGCTAAGGACATCAGCATCCAACGTTTAATGTGTTATGGAGATTCGGATCTTGTGGCTCAACAAGTGTCAGATATCTGTAATACAAATAAGTACATGGTAGCATATAGAGGTATCGTGGATAAACTATCTAAATCATTTGAAGGGTTTAAAGTTCAACACATCCCTCGAACAGAAAATGAGGAAGCAGATGCATTATCTCGAATAGGCTCTGCACGGAAAAAGGTCCCGGATGGTGCTTTTTTAGAGCACCTCAAAGTTCCCGCTATAAAAGGAGTAAAAGAGGAATATCCGACCAAATCCGACTCACCTTTAGTAGTAGTTCTGGCTGTAATTCCTGGCTAGACTCAACCCTACCTTGATTACTTGGTAGATGGCAAATTACCGGAAGGTGGGGTTCTGAGCCGGCAGATCGTCTAACGGGCAAAAACATATACTATAGTAAATGGTGAGCTCTATAAGCGGAGTGTGTGTGGGGTCTTTCAGCGCTGTGTATCTCCAGAAGAATGAGTGGAAATCTTACGAGAAATCCACGAAGGCGAATGCGGCCATCATGTGCTGCAGCCAAATCTTTAGTGGCAAAAGCTTTCCGACACGGTTTTTTCTAGCTTATAGCCAAGGAAAATACCGAACGACTGGTCAATACGTGCAAAGGCTGCCAAAAGTACGCCAAACAAGTTCACGTGCGAGCAATACCTATAACATGGCCTTTCGCGGTCTGGGGGCTTGACATGGTAGGACCGTTTAAACGGGCTCGAAGTGGATTTACTCATCTCTTAGTGATGGTGGGTAAATTCACAAAATGGATTGAGGCTAAACCTGTCACCAGTTGTGATGGAGCAATAACCAGAAGATTTGCCAAGGATGTCATAATCCGATACGGTTATCCGCATAGCATTATCACGGACAATGGGAGTAACTTTTCTTTGGGAGAGCTCACTGAATTCTGCGACGAACAAAATATCCGTCTTGACATTGCTCAGTCGCACATCCACAAGCTAATGGACAAGTCGAAAGAGTAAATGGTTTAATCCTACAAGGCCTAAAACCAAGACTCGAAGCACCACTACAACGTGTTGCGGGGGCTTGGGCAGATGAATTACCTTCTGTGGTATGGAGTTTACGAACAACTCCGAACAAGTCAACCGGATACACACCTTTATTCTTGGTCTATGGTGCAGAAGAAGTTCTTCCTAGTGATTTGATTCACACTTCTCCCCGAGTTGCTGCATATATTGAAGAGGATGCCGAAACTTCTCGACAAAATGATCTTGATTTAATATAGGAAGTTCGCGTCGTTGCTGAGATGAGATCAACAACCTATCAGCAGAAGTTACGCAAGTATCATAGCCAGGGAGTCAGAAACCGGTCTTTTAATAAGGGAAGGTCCCTTTTTAGTTAGCCGAGTATTGCACAATGGTTCTTACTATCTAACTGATATGCGGCCAGAGAAAGAAATGCCTACTACTAAGAAAATAAAGAGAGCTGGAGGCAGTACAGACCCGGAAGAATTAGACAGACCGTGGAATATTGCTCAACTACATCCCTTTTATTCTTAATTTATCTTTCTTTGTAATCATATATGTGTACATGTTCAATGAGAAATAAAGTATTGGTTGCCTCATATTTTTCGGAGAAGTTTTATATTACCATCTTATTTTTGAATGATCATGTCACAGTCGAAAATCCTAGAATACTTGAAAGTACTTTATGCTCATGTGTGTTCTGGTTAAGATTTCTGATTCTAAAAATGCTACCTTCGGGTATAAATCTAAATTTTTTAGTTTGTACTTTGGTTATTTATCTGATTGCCGGATGCGGGCATTTTCTGAGTAGTGAATTGTTGGTACTAGAAGCCGGCTTTGTTTCCGAGTTTAAACTGGTTTAGCAATTGAGCTCCATTGCTCGGTGAAGTTTCCGTGCTAAAGGTTGTCTGGCTCATGAAAGGTACGAGGCGGAAAGCCAGATAAACAATAAGTATAGGCAAAACAAAAAGTGCTTATGTAAACATTTAAGGCACGACAAATATAAAGCCAAAAGTTCTAAATAGGAATATCAAATCTTAGCACTAGCAAAAGTATTACACTACTTATTTACAACTTGAATTATTTCAGAATAACACATCGTTTTTCTCTTGCTCTATGATGCAGGAGGAGAGGTAGGAGCTGCCGGCTCACTAGAGACATCGACCTCACCTTGATATATTTCCAAGACGTTCAAATCCGAAACGGTTTGTTCATCATTGGAGACTTCAGCTATTACCTCGGTAGGCAGAGGAGGCGCCTCCACGGGAGTGAAGAAAGGAGTGTCGTAGCTGGTTAGATCAGCTACATGACACCCATATCCGGCATAGGAGTCCATAATGACCTTGATGTCTTGCTCCTGTCAATCTTCTTCCACAATCGAATATGCTCTGGTTACTTGCCAGATTTCCATGCTTCCATGGTGGCTCATAACCATGGTGAGAGCGTTCTATGTTGTTGTTCGCGCATATGACAAGTTCCAGTCCTGGATAAGCTGGGGCATCTCCTTGGCTTTGTCTCGCACTTCAAATTCGGGCATTCTATGCATGTCCGGAACCTTGAGTACTTCGCCAATATACTCCAAAGATTCGCAGAAATCATGAAGCAAAATCACCGACTTTTGGAAGCCGACTGGTGGGAGACTCGGTGGAGGAAGAATCCAGTAAATTCAGAGGACCTGCGCGTATAAAGCAAAGGTTAGTAAATATATCCGAACTCTTAGGTTCGGAATAGCAGAAAATCAGAAAGTAGGAAACATACCGAAGATGACATCGTCAACTCTAGCCTTCTCTGCCCTAAGGCTCTGGAGTTCAGCCTGGAGTGCTTCGGAGATGTCCTTCTCTCTGAATAAAGCATCCTTTATACCTAAGTTATTTTGTTCATGGGCCGTGATCCTTCGATCACGATCTTCGGTGGCCATAGAAGAAGATT
The DNA here is from genome assembly GCA_910589775.1 of Avena eriantha. NCBI lineage: Eukaryota > Viridiplantae > Streptophyta > Magnoliopsida > Poales > Poaceae > Avena > Avena eriantha. The sequence goes on from OU342740.1 coordinate 211,515,790, forward strand.
CGAGGACTTGAGCAATGCTCCGCTCGTGATCCACCTTCAATTTGTCCAGCTCCCGACATAAGTCCGTGTTCTCCATCTCTAGGGTCTTCATATTCTCGGCTTCTTCAATCAAGGCACATGATTGTTTGACCAGTGCTATAAGAAAAATAACAAAAGTTGAATAAATAATTCAGCTATGAAAGAAAGAGTAAGGTTAAGGACTGAAATGTTTACCTTCAGCCTCATCTATTGAAACCTTTAATTGAGCATTTTCAAGCCGGAGAGCTCTAATATCTCTCCGCTTGTTGCAGATATTCTTCAACAATTCTTGGTTATACGAATTAACTTTCTGTAAGTCAGAATACCCAGAGTCAGAAGTCTAGTAAAGACTCGAGCTAATATTTTTACTAATATCAGCACGAGCCTTGGGGGCTACACTAGTTCATTCTTTGGCATCCTATGAAAGCATAAACCCGAATAGTCTATCCAACTTCATGCTTGAGGGCTAGAGGATATGATATGAAATAAAGTTAAAAAGTTGAGTTGGAAATTCGACTTACATGATGTTCATGAGTAAGCTTGCTTAAGCTCATGGTCACCTTGGTGATAACCTTCTCGGCAAGGGTCATCGGGATTACCAGTGGAGGAGGAAGCACACTGGATATCAGCCTCTCATCGCGAAGACGGATCTGCTCAAGGAATTCGGAGTACTTGACGTCCTCTGCTTCTTGTGCCTCCTCCTCGGGAGTAATGTTTCGGCTTTCCAAGCATTGTTGGGCCAGCCGTTGGATCTCTTCTGCAGATTTTCGAGTAATGCCATGTTTGGCAAGACCCGGATTGCCGTGGAGGTTTTCGGCAAAAACCACTGCCGAGGGATCATTGCCCGTTGAGGTTTCACCCTTATCAACTACCGAGTCACCCATGGTGATGTCGGTCTGCGAACCAAGGTTCGTTAGCTCAGAATGAGGAGTCGGATCTTCTGCGACGGTTGGAGACGGAGTAATTTCCAGCACTGCAGAAGGCTGAGGGGAAGGAGTCAGAGGCACTATGGTGGGAGAAGTCAAGTTCAACTTTGACTGGCGCAGGGGCTTCGACAAGCCTCCTTTTCCCCTTGCCCTTGGTGAGCTGTTAGCTCTGAGGAGGTAATAGAACAAAGAGTGTCACACCTCGGAAAGAATTAAGATATAAAATACAAAGACCTTGTGAGGAAAGTTACCTCTTGACAATGGGCACTTCCTTTGTGCCAATGTAAATTTTCGGAGCCTTACACTTCCGGGGAAAGGTCTCGGGCAAAGGAACCAGTTCACCCTCATCCTGAGAGATCTCAGGAGTATATCCCTCGAGAGGAGCAAGCTCCGACTCGGGGAGGTCAGCAAGCTAAAAAGGAAAATATCTCAGTATTGCAGAAAGAGACAATAATGTAAAGATGAACACATAATTAAAGTTATTGTTGGAAACTTACTGGTACCACGGGATTATCAGCCGTATGCATGTCCAAGGATAGCTCCATAATTTTCCTGTCGATCCGCTCATGTATTAACCATCTGATTTGGGATTCATAGTACTTTTCCAACTAAGGACGGGGGCAGATCTAGAGAGAGTCCTTCTTGGCCGCCGTGATGGAGTGCATAAGTCGGTCACCATGGTGTTGGAGAGGTTAGATCCGGTGTGCCAGCCAGCAATGAATCAAGTCAGACCATTTAAGGCCCTTGTGCTTCATCAGATATTTAATTCGCCTCTTGGCGAGAAGCAGATCATCACTGAGTGCCGACGCATCTGCGTCCCAGGACTCTTGGGGCGTAGAGACACCGTCAACAAAAGCTGGCAAAGCAATAGCTTTGCCGGGAGCTGGAATATCCTTGTGATAGAAAAAAGTGGATGGCCATTGCTGTCGTCGTATTGCCGACGAGTACGCCATGGAGGGGTCCTCAAAATTCGTGTTTAGTGACGTGGGGTAAGGCGGAGAGTTGGCGGGTACGAGGTAACACAACTTACCCAGGTTCAAGTCCCACAACGGTGGCGGAACTCTACTCCTGCTATAAATCACTATAATGGAAATACGCCGAGTTACACAGATAGGTTCGCTATGCGAGGTGTTGCACGTTGTACGCTGCAATCAGAGAAGTTGTGCTCTAAAGGCTCCTGCAGGCCGGCTTATAAAGGCGCCAAGACCTAGGGTTTATAGGGAAAGGCCCTTGCTGGACAAGGTAAAGAGTCCTACACCTACACGAACTAGTCTTCCATGTCTTGTACTCCAAGGCTCCGAGTATGTCAGTGACTCCTGCATACCCTTCCTTTATGTGGCATGGGCCTCCCTTCAGGATCCGTCTAACTGGGCCGCCCAGCAGGCCATATGCCTTGCTACCAACTATGGGACACCCGGGTTAGGCGGATTGGTGACATGCTATGAGGATACCCATATAGCATATCCCCAACAGTAGCCCCCCGAGGACTTTGAAATCTTGTGCTGCCTTGCTTGTTGATCTCCGAATATCCCGTCTAAGTGATGCCGGCAATCTGTCAAGCAATATCTCAGAGGTCTCCCTAAGAACGCTGCAATATTCTCCGGCTTCACAATGTAGCCGGAGATTCCTTGAGTCTTCGTTTCGAGAGTCGGATGATCTCCGTCTTTGATGGAATCTTCGGACGTGACCCTTCACTGCAACTGTCAGGAGGATGACGTAGGGTATAGCCTACGCTACCTCGAAACTCAAAGAAACAGAGAATTAATCATCAACTATTTTTACGCGCGCGAAATCCGAAACGGTGGAGCGGCAAAAGATGGAGGACGTGGCGAAATTACCACGCACGTTCACTTCCACGTCGGCAGCGTCCCAACGATCAGATCTTTTTGCACGAATCTTGACGCGACGCTTATATATTTCCACCACAGTGAATTTAGTTCTTTTTACCCGCATTCTATCCCAGTCTTCGTCTTCCTCCAGTCGGACGACCATTCGAGATCCTCTGCGAAAAACCCTAATAAGAGCCCTTTCTTCCTCCACACACCTCCTGTCGTAATGGCCTCTAACAGCTCTGTTCCTTCCATGGCGGCGATTGTCGAGGCTACGACAGAGCCATCCTAGGGAGTTATTGTTTCGACGGAGGGGGTGGTCGTCCCTGTCTTCACCGTGACGGAATCCGCCGGCGATGACCTAGAACGAGCGGTGCCCGAAGCCGCTGAAGAGGAAAACGACTCCCATAAGGGGTGTGGAGAGGTTCTGATCTCTCCGCCGAAGATTTCCAAGAGCTAGTCGATGAGGGGTATCTCCCTGCGGCGGAGAAGTTTACCTAGCGGGCGACGCTGGCCGACGTAGTGGTCCCTTCTCCCCAAGCCAGAGAGAAGGTGTACCTCAAATCTTAGTTGGTACGTGGCGTAAGCCTGCCAGTCTTCGACTTCTTCCTGGATGTCCTTCGACACTTCGAGGTAATTCCCCACAACCTCTCTCCCAACAGCATCCTAGTCCTTAGCAACTTTGTAGCCTTGTGTGAAGGAAATCTAGGAATCAAACCTAGATTAGATCTGTTTGTATATTTCTTTACCGTCAAGAGAGAGTCCGTAGAGTCCAAGGATGAACTGCTGATCTGCGGAACCATTAGCTTCAAGATCCGGCCTAGTCGGCGCTTCCTCGACATCATAGGGCATGAGTCTTGCAAGAACTAGCAGCACACATATTTCTATGGGCCAGATATCCCTCTGCCAGACCATCTTGAGACCTACCCCAACTTCGTCGATGGAGCTGCCACCGAAGTGCCTGCATGGCGGACCCCAGACTCTCTTCCTTCCGATGATGAAGCCAATCGTGCCGTAAGGTGGACCGAATGGCTCGTAGACGGAGGTCTAATGGGCTTGGACCTGGCCATGTGCTGGTATGTTAGGCGGATCCAGCCTCTGCAGCACCGCGCCCAGCTGATGTGCAAGTATAGCCAAGACAGGAGGGATCCCATGCGAATTTCATGGGATAACTTCTCTACTGAATCCATCAAGCTTTGGCTAAAGGACATCGTCAAGGTGAAGGACAAGAAGCATGGATTCAAAGTCACCTTCGACATGTTAGATTAAGGTATATGCCCCGAGGTAGTTTCTATTTCCTTTGTTGCTCATTATATACTCTATGGTTTTTCCGACTTGAAGTTGTGCATCTAACATTGCCATGTATCCCAGCTGGCGACTTTGGCGGCAGATCAAATGGCCTCCCAGGTCTATGATCCAAAGCTGAAAGATATCCAGGTGGTGTCCGACGACGACGCCTCCAAGGATCAGCCAGCTCCAGCAGCACGAATGCGGAAGAGCTCCACCTCTCACGCTGATGCCGAGGCCAAGAAGAAGAAAAGAAGGGAGAGTGGAGTCTCCAAACGTTCCACCGCCGCCTTAGAGGGGGAGAAGAAGAAGAAGAACTCCACTGGCATTCCCCTCACCAAGGCTCCTGCGGTGGAGTAAATACTTTCATTCTCCGGCTTTTATTTTTCAGCGCAAACCTTTTTTCAACTCTTGTACTTATACTTTGTATGTTTCAGCAGGAAAACCGATGTTAGTTTGATGCGATCCTCCAAAGATGTTGGAGGGTCAAAAACATTCATGATATGTTGACCAAGGGGCCATCGGCCAAGCCCTCTCCCGCCACCGCTCCCCCTACTCCTGCCACCATACCATCTTCTGCTCCCGCTGGGCCGTCATCCCCCATCATCCCTGAGACCTCCGCCATGGAGACATATATCAATCCAAACATTGATGTCTCAGGCTCTGTCAAGGCAGACGTTGCTCCTAGCGGTCAGGCGAGCAGAAGAGCACCTCCTCTAAAGGGGCTGAAGCTCCGGCTAAGGATGCCACCGAAAATGGGAAGCAAGTGGAAGGTGTGGACATGGAAGCTGAATTGAGGCGGGAGCCTCCGCGCCATCTACTGCTTTGTAGGTGCAGGAGGCAGCTAGGGCTTCATCCATGCCTCCGACTTCGACATCTCCATTGGTTGCGACTCCTCCGACATTGAGCCTCAATGATCTCATCAAGCAGGCCGACGCAATCTATAAGAATGCTCGGACCTTTCATGATTCCTACGCTCATCTGGGCAACAATCTCAGGATCATTGCCATCGTAAGTTTTTTGAACTTCACTTGCTTTACTTTGTGTAGTGTATCCCACTGTAGCCCCCGAGCTCTTAGGCGGATAAGTCAATAGTTATTGGCCAGAGTGCTCCAAAGAACTAAGTGTAGAACTCATCCGTGTAGCTCCCGAGCCTTTAGTTGAAACTGAAGTTCCGACTAGATGCTCTAGAGAAACTAGCTTACTTTAAAATCATGAACTGTAGCCCCCAAGCGTTTAGTTGAAACTTGAATAGTTCTGACTAGATGCTCTAAAGAAACTAAGCATGCTTATATCATGTGCAGAATGAGAATAAATGGAGGATAGCCGCCAATGAGAGGTTTGCTGCTCTTTGGAAGGAGATGGACCTTGAACAGGGTAAAACCAAATTCCTGAAGGAACAGATCAAAAATAGCCAGAGTCTGTTTCCTACGATAGCTCCTTGCTTTCTCATTGAATCATTTCTTCCGTCTTCTGACAGTACTTTCTTATTTCCGTCTTACAGAAGCCATTGCCAAGGCCAAGAGCATCGTCGAACAATCCAAGCATATCTAGGAGCTCGATGATGAAAACAAGATTTTGAAGAATGATCTGGCCGAGATTGTCAAGGGCCATGAGGCAACGATGAAGGCTATGCAAGAGTCTGATGATTGCAAAATGCAGCGCCTGAAGGACGAGATTGCACACCTCAAAGACTAGAACCAAGCTGCCAAATAGCATAATGCTAGGGGTCTTGAGATGTTCAAATCAGTCCAGAAGTTGTGCTCTAAAGGCTCCTGCAGGCCGGCTTATAAAGGCGCCAAGACCTAGGGTTTATAGGGAAAGGCCCTTGCTGGACAAGGTAAAGAGTCCTACACCTACATGAACTAGTCTTCCATGTCTTGTACTCCAAGGCTCCGAGTATGTCGGTGACTCCTGCGTAGCCTTCCTTTATGTGGCATGGGCCTCCCTTCAGGATCCGTCTAACTGGGCCGCCCAGCAGTCCATATGCCTTGCTACCAACTATGGGACACCCGGGTTAGGCGGATTGGTGACATGCTATGAGGATACCCATATAGCATATCCCCAACAGTAGCCCCCCGAGGACTTTGAAATCTTACGCTGCCTTGCTCGTTGATCTCCGAATATCCCGTCTAAGTGATGCCGGCAATCTGTCAAGCAATATCTCAGAGGTCTCCCTAAGAACGCTGCAATATTCTCCGGCTTCGCAATGTAGCGGGAGATTCCTTGAGTCTTCGTTTCGAGAGTCGGATGATCTCCGTCTTTGATGGAATCTTCGGACGTGACCCTTCACTGCAACTGTCAGGAGGATGACGTAGGGTATAGCCTACGCTACCTCGAAACTCAAAGAAACAGAGAATTAATCATCAACTATTTTTACGCGCGCGAAATCCGAAACGGTGGAGCGGCAAAAGACGGAGGACGTGCCGAAATTACCATGCACGTTCACTTCCACGTCGGCAGCGTCCCAACGATCAGATATTTTTGCACAAATCTTGACGCGAGGCTTATATATTTCCACCACAGTCAATTTAGTTCTTTTTACCCGCATTCTATCCCAGTCTTCGTCTTCCACCAGCCGTACGACCATTCGAGCTCCTCTGCGAAAAACCCTAATAAGAGCCCTTTCTTCCTCCACACACCTCCTGCCGTAATGTCGTCTAACAGCTCTGTTCCTTCCATGGCGGCGATTTTCGAGGCTACGACAGAGCCATCCTAGGGAGTTATTGTTTCGCCGGAGGGGGTGGTCGTCCCTGTCTTCGCCATGACATAATCCGCCGGCGATGACCATGAACGAGCGGTGCCCGAAGCTGCTGAAGAGGAAAACGACTCCCATAAGGGGTGTGGAGAGGTTCTGATCTCTCCGCCGAAGATTTCCAAGAGCTAGTCGATGAGGGGTATCTCCCTGTGGCGGAGAAGTTTACCTAGCGGGTGGCGCTGGCCGACGAAGTGGGCCCTTCTCCCCAAGCCAGAGAGAAGGTGTACCTCAAATCTCAGTTGGTACGTGGCGTAAGCCTGCCAGTCTTCGACTTATTCCTGGATGTCCTTCGACACTTCCAAGTACTTCCCCACAACCTCTCTCCCAACAGCATCCTAGTCCTTAGCAACTTTGTAGCTTTGTGTGAAGGAAATCTAGGAATCAATCCTAGATTAGATCTGTTTGTATATTTCTTTACCGTCAAGAGAGAGAGAGTCCGTAGAGTCCAAGGATCAACCGCGGATCTGCGGAACCATTAGCTTCAAGATCCGGCCTAGTCGGCGCTTCCTCGACATCATAGGGCATGAGTCTTGCAAGAACTAGCATCACACGTATTTCTACGGGCCAGATATCCCTCTGCCAGACAACCTTGAGATCTACCCCAACTTCGTCGATGGAGCTGTCACCGAAGTGCCTGCATGGCGGACCCCAGACTCTCTTCCTTCCGATGACGAAGCCAATCGTGCCGTAAGGTGGATCGAATGGCTCGTAGACAGAGGTCTAATGGGCTTGGACCTGGCCATGTGCTGGTATGTTAGGCGGATCCAGCCTCTGCAGCACCGCGCTCAGCTGATGTGCAAGTATAGCCAAGACAGGAGGGATCCCATGCAAATTTCACGGGATAACTTCTCTACTGAATCCATCAAGCTCCGACTAAAGGACATCGTCAAGGTGAAGGACAAGAAGCATGGATTCAAAGTCACCTTCGACATGTTAGATTAAGGTATATGCCCCGAGGTAGCTTCTATTTCCTTTGTTGCTCATTATATACTCTAAGGTTTTTCCGACTTGAAGTTGTGCATCTAACATTGCCATGTATCCCAGCTGGCGACTTTGGTGGCAGATAAAATGGCCTCCCAGGTCTATGATCCAAAGCTAAAAGATATCCAGGTGGTGTCCGACGACGACGCCTCCATGGATCAGCCAGCTCCAGCAGCACGAATGCGGAAGAGCTCCACCTCTCACGCTGATGCCGAGGCCAAGAAGAAGAAAAGAAGGGAGAGTGGAGTCTCCAAACGTTCCACCGCCACCTTAGAGGCGGAGAAGAAGAAGAAGAACTCCACCGGCATTCCCCTCACCAAGGCTCCTGCGGTGGAGTAAGTACTTTCATTCTCCGGCTTTTATTTTTCAGCGCAAAACTTTTTTCAACTCTTGCACTTATAATTTGTATGTTTCAGCAGGAAAACCGGTGTTAGTTTGATGCGATCCTCCAAAGATGTTGGAGGATCAAAAACATTCACGATATGTTGACCAAGGGGCCGTCCGCCAAGCCCTCTCCCGCCACCGCTCCCCCGACTCCTGCCACCATACCATCTTCTGCTCCCGCTGGGCCGTCATCCCCCATCATCCCTGAGACCTCCGCCATGGAGACATATATCAACCCAAACATTGATGTCTCAGGCTCTGTCAAGGCAGACGTTGCTCCTAGCGGTCAGGCGAGCAGGAGAGCACCTCCTCTAAAGTGGCTGAAGCTCCGGCTAAGGATTCCACCGAGAATGGGAAGCAAGTGGAAGGTGTGGACATGGAAGCTGCAATTGAGGCGGGAGCCTCCGCGCCATCTACTGCTTTGTAGGTGCAGGAGGCAGCTAGGGCTTCATCCATGCCTCCGGCTTCGACCTCTCCAATGGTTGCGACTCCTCCGACATTGAGCCTCGATGATCTCATCAAGCAGGCCGACGCAATCTATAAGAATTCTCAGACCTTTCATGACTCCTACGCTCATCTGGCCAACAATCTCAGGATCATTGCCATCGTAAGTTTTTTGAACTTCACTTGCTTTACTTTGTTTAGTGTATCCCACTGTAGCCCCCGAGCTCTTAGGCGGATAAGTCAATAGTTATTGGCCTGAGTGCTCCAAAGAACTAAGTGTAGAACTCATCCGTGTAGCCCCCGAGCCTTTAGTTGAAACTGAAGTTCTGACTAGATGCTCTAGAGAAACTAGCTTACTTTAAAATCATGAACTGTAGCCCCCAAGCATTTAGTTGAAACTTGAATAGTTCCGACTAGATGCTCTAAAGAAACTAAGCATGCTTATATCATGTGCAGAATGAGAATAAATGGAGGATAGCCGCCAATGAGAGGTTTGCTGCTCTTCGGAAGGAGATGGACCTTGAATAGGGTAAAACCAAATTCTTGAAGGAACAGATCAAAAATAGCCAGAGTCTGTTTCCTACGATAGCTCCTTGCTTTCTCATTGAATCATTTCTTCTGTGTTCTGACAGTACTTTCTTATTTCTGTCTTACAGAAGCCATTGCCAAGGCCAAGAGCATTGTCGAGCAATCCAAGCATATCCAGGAGCTCGATGATGAAAACAAGATTTTGAAGAATGATCTGGCCGAGGTTGTCAAGGGCCATGAGGCAACGATGAAGGCTATGCAAGAGTCTGATGATGCCAAAATGCAGCGCCTGAAGGACGAGATTGCACAGCTCAAAGACTAGAACCAAGCTGCCAAATAGCATAATGCTAGGGGTCTTGAGATGTTCAAATTAGTCCAGAAGGAACACGATGACTTGGCGGAGACATGCATGCAAGAGGAAACGAGCATCTTTGGTAACCTTTCTCTATCTTGGTCTTTTTCTGTAAGTTGGATAACGATTTGACTTTTATACTCATGATCCTTGCGTGCTTGTGCAAACCACAGCTCCCATTGGCCTGGCCAACTTGGGTGAGGGTGCTCCGAGTACCAAGGAATGCATGATTCTTGCCGGCAACTCCGTCAGCAGCGCCATCGCCGAAGCCAAGGAGATAGCTCAACCTCTGGGCATCAATATCAAGGCGGCAGATTTAGCAGCCAAAGTTTTGGAAATCCTGTGCCGAGCCCCCAAGAAAGTCAAGGACTGGAAAGCCTCTTGCATCCGGGATGGTTCTAGGATGGCCCTATCCCTGGTCAAGGCTCACTATGACAATGCCGACATCAACTTGGTGACCTCCGGCATGCCCAAGATGGACGAGGAAGGATAAGAGATTGAGAGCGATGCTATTTGGAACTCTCTCGCTAGCTTCGATACCAGGGTTGCCAAGATGGTCAAGGCTGATGTCTTTATGCCTACCGAGATCCTGGATGACAAGGTGGCCTCTTCTGAGTCTAGCCCCTCTCCTTCAGAGTTTGACGGGCTTTCCCGGTCTGGCTCTCCTGGTGATGCCACCAGGAAGCCCCCTGCAGCAGAGCCATAGAAAACAATGTCTATATTAAATGTAACTCTACAGAATGTATGCGAAAAAACTTATGCTTGTCTAAGGCGGAAAAACTTGTACTCAAGTTTCCTGCAACTTATATGTTTCCAGCATGTGTATATATTTTTGAAGAAAGTGCTGGCTTATCCATTATTCTGGTTTGTATGCTTGACCTTTTGAGAGATGGAAGACTTGCAGCATAGATCTATGTTCTTAGGCGATGATGCTTAATAGCATCTTCTAGAACCTAAGAACAAAATCACTGGCTTCGAGTGCCAAAAAGTCACTACTCCGGAATCCACATAAGAACTTCAGAGGTAAAAGACTCAGATAATATGAGTGAACCAAATGCTTTGTTTCATTGATCATATAAGAAACTTATTACATAATATAAATGTGCTAAGTGTAAAAGGGACGTAGCTGTGCTATATTCCATGGCTGATCTGTCTCTAGGTAATCATCATCGGAGTCACGTTGCTTGCGCTTGAGATTTTTTGGCATATCTTTGAACTCGTGAATATCAACGAGGTAAACGGTCCTTCCCAAGGCGGGGATAATTTGTGTGATTTTTCTTGCTTGAGTCTAAGCACCAGATCCCCTTCTTTAAATGAGCGATGCTTTACACGATGACTATGGTAGCCGCGCAGCTTTTGCTGGTAGACGGAAGGTCTCTGGCATGCCAGCACGTGCTCTTCTTCAAGTAGGTCCACAGATAGCTGTCTGGATTCTTCAGCGTCATCTTCCGTGTAGGCCGAAACTCTTGGTCCATCGTGGGGGATGTCGGATGGGAGAACTGCTTCTGCTCAATAAACCATAAAGAAGGGAGTCAAGCCGGTAGATCTTTTAGGTGTTGTTTGTAAACCCCACAAGACAGATGGTAGTTCCTTCACCTAGGCTCTTGCTGCTCTATGTAGTTGTGCCTCCAAGCGTGGCTTGATTCCGTGCAGAATTAGTCCATTGGCCCATTCCACTTGCCCATTTGACTATGGATGTGCCACATATGCTAGGTCAAGGCGGATGCCTTTCTCATGACAGTACTCCTCAACTTCTCCGAGAGATAAATTTCTACCATTGTAGGTTATGATGCTATGTGGGAGACCAAATCTCACCACTAGGTCCCGGACAAACTTTAGGGTTGTTGCCCCATCAAGCTTTCTAATGGGTTTAGTTTCAATCCATTTTGTGAATTTATCCACTGCTACTAGCAAGTGTGTGAATCCACAGGGTGTTGTCTGCAAAGGTCCCATCATGTCCAGCCCCCAGACTACGAACTGCCAAGTTATTGGTATTGTTCGCAATTCTTTAGCTGGAACATTTGGTTGTCTTGCATAAAACTGACACCCAAGGCATGTTTGTACCAACTTCTCGGCGTCTGCCTTGGCAGTTATCTAGTAGAATCGTTGTCGGAAGGCCTTGGCCACCAATGATCGGAGATCGGCGTGATGCCCGCAATTTCCAAGATGTATTTCTCTAAGGTTTTCAATACCTTGTTGCTGGGAGACGCACCGTAGGAAGAGTCATGTGGTACTTCTTTGTATAGCTGGCCGTCAATGATGACGTGACCTTTTGCTCTACGTACTATTTGCCCGCTTTCTACTTCGTTGGCGGGCAAAGTTCCATCTTGTAGATAATCCATGAACGACTTCATCCAAGCCGGAGAGGTCACTGTTACTGCGTTAACAAATGGTCCCCCTCTATCCAGGTTGTCGGGGTCCACTCCCTTCACGGATGGAGTCCGTAAATGCTCCAGGAAAACGCCTGGCGGAATTGGTCGACGAGCTGATCCAAGCTTTGACAACAGATATGCCGCCTCATTATCCTCCCTCTTGACATACTTGACTTCGTAGCCGTTCAAGCACTTGGCTATTTTGTCTACTTCGTCTCGATATGCCACCACCATAGGGTTCCGCGTGTTCCAGGTGCCAGCCACTTGCTGGGCAACCAAGTCGGAATCTCCACAGCGAACTATGCGCTTGATGCCAATATCCTTGGCTACGCGAAGTCCGTGAATGAGGGCCTCGTACTCCGCCATGTTATTTGTAGTGTTGAAGTGGATGTGGAGGACGTATTGCAACTTCTCTCCTATTGGTGATTGCAATAATACACCAGCCCCTGAGCCATTTAGTAACTTGGATCCGTCAAAGTGCATGACCTAATACTCTAGCTCTGGCACATGCGTGTCTTCTGGCAGCTCTGTCCAATCTGCAAGAAAATTCGCCAATGCTTGTGATTTGATAGCGTCGCGTCGCTTGTAGGTGATGTCAAAGGCGGCAAGTTCAATGCCCCACTTTGCCACTCTTCCTATAGCGTCGCTGTTGTTGATGATGTCAGAAAGTGGAGCTTTCCTCACTATTGTGATGGGTTGCTCCTGGAAATAATGCCTTAGCTTTTGTGAAGCAAGGAAAACTCCATAAGCTATCTTCTAGTAGTGCGGGTAACGCTGCTTGGATTCCATCAAGTCCTTGCTTACATAGTAAACGAGTCGTTGTACTCTGTATTCATGCGTTGGTTCCTTGCACTCCACCATGATGATGATGCTGATTACTCGGTTGGTCGCCGCCATGTATACCAACATTGGCTCCCTTGGCACCGATGCTGCAAGTATAGGTGGCGAGGAGAGTATTCTCTTCAACTCCTGAAGTGCTGCATCAGCCTCGTTCGTCCATGTGAATTTGTCCGCCTTCTTGAGAAACTTGTAGAGCAACATAGCCTTCTCACCAACTCGGCTGGTGAACCGGCTTACTGCTGCAATGCAGCCTGTGAGCCTTTGTATGTCCTTCAGGCATGTCAAGCGTTTGATGTCGAGGATGGCCTTGACTTTCCCCGGGTTTACCTCGGTTCCTCTTTGCGAAACGATGAAGCCCAACAGTTTGCCAGATGGCACCCCAAAGACACACTTCTTTGGGTTCAGCGTCATGTTGTATTTCCGGATATTGTCAAAGGTTTCCTGCAAGTTAGCGATAAGATCATCTGATTTGTTTGACATTACCGCAATGTCGTCCATGTAAGCGTGTACGTTGCAACCAATTTGGTCGTGTAGGCAACATTGCATCGTCCGCCGGTACGTAGGACCAGCGGTTTTCAACCCAAAGGGCATCGTGACATAGCAATACATGTCGCAGGGTGTGGTAAACTAAGTGGCCAATTGGTACGACTTTCGCATCCGGATCTGGTGGTATCCTAATAGGCATCGAGAAAACACAGAAGTTCCAAGCCAGCTGTTGAGTCAATGACTTGGTCAATGCGAGGCAAAGCAAACGGATCCTTCGGACACGCTTTGTTCAAGTCGGTGTAATCAACACACATTCTTAATTCATTGGTTCCCTTTTTGGGGACAAGTACAGGATTTAACACCCATCGGGTGTGGATAACTTCTCGGATAAATCCAGCCTTAAGTAACCTAGCGATTTCTTTGCCTATAGCCCTTCGCCTTTCATCACCAAAGCATCATAGAGGTTGCTTCACCGGTTTGGAATTAGGATCAATATTCAAGTTGTGCTCGGAAAGTTCCCGCGGTACACCTTTCATGTCGTCAGGTTGCCAGGCAAAGATGTCCCTATTCTCACGGAGGAACTCGACGAGCGTTCTTTCCTATTTGGGATCCAGGTCTGTGCTAATGGCGGTTGTCTTGGAGGAATCACCTTCGACAAGATCCACCCGCTTGGTCTTGATGGCGGCCTTGAAGGCAGGTTCGACAGTTGTGTTCTGCTTCTTATAAGCCAGCATCTCCAATGTATCGACCTAGCTCTAGATCTCCTTGAACTCGTCACCATAGAGGACTGCTTCGGCGAAGGCGGCTTCACTGAGCTTGCATTCCCGTGCATTGGTGAATCTTCCATCAACGGTGATGACGCCATTTGGTCCGGGAATCTTGAGTTTGTTGTAGACAAAGCATGGCCTTGCGAGGAAGGAGTGGAAGATGTCGCGTCCGAAGATGACGTGGTACACTCTCTTGAAAGAAACCACTTCAATGGTCATGCATTCTTGGCGTAATTGTTTACATCACCAAAAGCGACCAGAAGGGTGATGCAGCCCAGGGAATTTTCTTGTCGGCCAGGGACAACCCCATGGAACACGGTGTTGCTCTTCCTTAGGTGGGTCTCTGTCAAGTTCATCTTGTGAAGTGTATCTAGGTACATGATGTTGATGCCGCTTCCACTGTCCAGGAGGCACTTGGTGAACTATGTGCCGTTAATCAAAGGGTTGATGCCCATGGCATACTGATTCTCTGTTGGGATGAGTTCGGCATGATCCTTCCTATCCCAAGTAAGTGGAACTTCCGACCACCTGACGTACTGGGAATTGGAGGAGGGTAGCTATCAGTATCCTCAAAGAGGTTTTCTAGGCCCGAACGGTTGGGGTTCTAAGGTAAGTGTGGTAACATGGAGCCTTCTTTTCGAAGGTATTTTTCCCTTTATCCTCTCCCTTATCGGAAGATTTTGGGTCCACATCCTCATCCATATCACTTGATTTCTTGGGTTCTTCCTCCTTCTTCTTCCCTTTGCCCTTTCCACGAGGTTTGTTCTTCCAACTTCGTTTGTAGCTGGACTCAGGGTCCTCCTTGAGATCATTGGCAAACTTGCACTAGCGATTGGTGTGGGTGGATTTTCCATTGGCGTCGAGATGAACGAAGCACGGCATATCGTGGTACTCTTTGTCCGTCTGGGGAACGTGGGGTGCTGAGGGTGTAGTGTCACTCCTCTGCTGGCAACTTCTAGCTCCCCGACCACGTCCACGCTGTCCGCCATTGCCTCTGCTAGTGAACATTGCGGAGACCATGTCGGTTGCTTGCTTCTCTTTGGGCGGGTTTTTTCGCTTTTTATTGTTGTTTTTCCTTGCATGGGTAGGGATTGCTATTGCCGACAACAATCGATGTGCGTCGTCATCGGCAGTAGCAAATTTGCTAGCCATTTTGATCATTGCGTTGATGTCAAGGTCATTGTTGTTCTACCTGCGTTTCAACGTATGCCGGAGCAAAGTACCTTTTTCCAAACCATCAATGAAGGCGGCCATAGCGGTCTGTTCGTGTACCCCTGCGTAGGAATTTTTCATATCCAGCCAGCGAGAGAGGTAAGCACGAGAGGTTTTATCCTTTTCTTGCACACACCGTTGTAGGTCTCCGATACTGCACGGACGTTTGTACGTACCCTCGAAGTTCTTGGTGAATGCTTCATGCATGTCCAACCAATTGCATATTGATTTCTCCGGTAAGTCGTCGATCCATTGTCGGGCGGTGCCTGTCATCATGAGTGGGAGGTACTTGATGGCAACGTTGGGGTTTCCCCTGTGATGTGAATCGCTTCGCTTTAGTCATGCAACCACGTTGCTTGCCTGGCGGTGCCGTTGTAGGGGTTGATGGTCTTTTCTATCCGGAGACCCTTGGGATAGGTTGTGGCCCGTATGACTGGTCCAAAACACCGTGGCCCAAGGGATGGGAGCTCTCAAGCTTCTTGGATCTTGTCCAGCGGCAATTGTGCGTCATATGGCTTTGGCTGCTTCCCTTTTCCGTCATGGGGAGGAAAGTTGTTGCACGATTTGTGAGATCTGCCATGACCTCCGCCATGATGGCTGCTAGGTGGCGATGGTGGCGGCAGAGGCGGTGGGTTAGCTCCCTTGTTGTGTCCCTCCTGCGACTCCTCACGCCTGTCGCGGTTGCTTGCCGGACGTGGCTTTTCCTAGTGAGACCTACTATTGTGTCTATCTTGGCCGCTACGCTCTCCGGCATGCCGAGGCTGTTCGCCCTGATCGCGTATAACGATATCGGGTTGTGACCGCCTTGGAGGTGGCATGCTTGTGCGGTGGCGTGACTCTAGTTCCTCGTGATGTCAAGATGTTGGTGGAGGTGGCGAATGATGATGGCGAGCCTTTTCTCCGTGGTCGGAGGATATGGGGATAGCTTTAGTCCTGTTGCATGCCTCCCTCCATATTCTCTCTATAGAGCCTGTGCGTGATCCTTCGTCACGGTGAGATTTTTGCCTTCTGTGGCTGTTCAGAGTTGATTGGCACAGCTCCGGGTTGGACTTAAGCGTTTGAGATGCAGCCTTTTCCTATTGCTTGCATGCCTTAGCAACGAGGTCGTACACCTGAGCAACTGCTTCTAGCGACCTTTCCTGCTCCAGGAGGGTCTTGGCGACGGTGATGTTGAGGGCGGCAGTTGGCATGACCTGCCTCCCCTCTGAATCTATGTAAGGTGTGTCTTTTGTCAGCTTAGACCCGTCAAATACCAAGCCTCGTCGAACGCCGGGATCTTAGACGACGTGAGCTAGTACCTTCCTTGCCTTATGCTTTAACATAAATTGCTTGTATTCGGCCTCCATAGCTCTTGCAACCTTGATGGATTGTTGCGCCTTGGCCATGTCTTCGTCCATCTTAGCGCCTTGCTCCACGATGCATTTGGCCTCCGCCAAGATTTCCGCACGCTTCTCATCAAGCTCCGTAAAGCTCCGGATATGGGCGACGGTAATTAGTTCGACGAGAGGTGCGCCATAGATTGCTTTTTTGGCGGGAGTGGCTAGTGGGTTGCCGGCTACAGACGTTGACGGTGGCATTGGAAGCTGATTTGATTGTCGGGCCGTATTAGGGGCCGTGGTAAGTTCTTGCACCGGTGGCTGGCGGGTAACCGGAGGAGGCAGAGCCTTGGCCAGAGCCAGCGGCTCAGCGTCTTTTTTAGCTGCTGCTACTCTCGTGACCGCTGGTGTGGGCGGAGCTCTTTCACGTTCCCGTTCCTGTCCATCTTCTTCCACCACGCTCCCAATGGCGACTAGCACCTAGTGGGAAGTGTTGGTCTTCTCGGCGCGCTCCTCCTTCTCGATCTCCTTCTCGATCTCCTGCTCGATCTCTTTCATAACAGCGTCATATTCCTCTGAGTTAATGTCTGAGCCACCGGAATCCATGTTGATGTCGGCGTAGAGCGCATCGAGGACGGAGTCGGAGTTAGCCTCGGTGTCGGCGATGGTGGATGTTGAGGGTGATGGAGGCGGGCCGTTGCTGTTGTTGCCTCCTATGACTTTGCTAGTCATCACCGCCTTGTCTTCTTCATTGGCATCCGCGTATTGGTTCACGATGGCAACCATCTTGCTAAGGGGGAGAGGGCTTGCGGCTTGCCGCCTTCGAAGGGTATGTCAAAGGAGGGTTCCAGGTGTGAGCCCTTCCACGAAGTGGTATACGAGCTCGTCGGCATGGTCGCCCTCTAGGGTTTTCCTCACCCTCATCCATCTTGCAAGGTATTCGTGGGGAGACTCTCCATCCCTTTGAATGCATCTAGCCAGATCGAAGATGGTGACGACGCTGACAAAGTTTGACCTACGCATCTCTAACGCTCGGGGAAGCCAAGAGGATTTGAGGGGTCCTTCCACCTTTATATCCTGCACAGGGGCGGTTTGGGTGGGCCTTGAATTTTCCTGATCCAAGCTGCCATACTCCAAAGAGAGGTATGGCCCAGATCCTGCCACGAACGTGTCGTGCTCATAGGCGGTCTGTGCGGGGCTTGACGATTTTCCAACTTCCTGGGAGCTAGGACCCGAGTCAGTTTCGCTCATGAAGATGTGGATGTCTCTGAAGGGGATGACGGAGCAACGCATGGGGTTCGTCTTCGCCAGCATCCAGAACACATCTGGAGGGACGATCTGGACGTTGCTAGAGAAGAGAACGCGACTGATGGCTACGGTATCACCTATTCCGCGAAGAGATTGGACCTCGCCTCTTGCCCCACGGTGGGCGCCAACTGTCGTGGTATTTCCAACGAGTACGCCATGGAGGGGTCCTCACAATGCGTGTTTAGAGACGTGGGGTAAGGCGGAGTGTTGGCTGGTACGAGGTAACACAGCTTACCCAGTTTCATGTCCCACAACGGTGGCGGAACTCTACTCCTGCTATAAATCACTATAATGGCAATACGCCGAGTTACAAACATAGGTTCACTATGCGAGGTGTTGCGTGTTGTACGCTGCAATCAGAGAAGTTGTGCCCTAAAGGCTCACACAGGCCAGCTTATAAAGGCGCCAAGACCTAGGGTTTACAAGGAAAGGTCCTTACCGGACAAGGTAAAGAGTCCTAGACCTACACGAACTAGTCTTCCGTGTCTTGTCCTCCAAGGCTCCGAGTATGTTGGTGACTCCTGCGTAGCCTTCCTTTATCCGGCATGGGCCTCTCTTCAGGATTCGTCTAACTGGGCCGCCTAGTAGGCCATATGCCTTGCTACCAACTATGGACCACCCGGGTTAGGCGGATTGGTGACATGCTATGAGGATACCCATATAGCATATCCCCAACAATTGCTTTACCAACTTACTAGCCTTAATCCTCGGATAGACATGCTCTCTCCTAATAGAAAAGCTAAGAGTTCTGGTAATGTATGGATTGCCGGCAGTGATAGAGTTTCTCCGGGTATGCAAATAATACCGGAAGAGAATGAGACTCGACCTAATGCCGAGATACCGCTCGCACAAAGAGGAGTAAGCACCCATCTTTAAGAGAGAGTTCGGGGGAGATGGTGGAGTTGAACTCCATAATAATCTATCACCTCAGAGAAGAAATCTGAGGGTTGGATCTCCAACCTCTGTCGAGGTGGGTGCCGAAATGCACCCGCTCGCCGGCGCGGGGAGTGGGGACGGTTTGGCCATAGCCGCTCCCCAAATCGCCGGCATGGAGGAGCCCTTCATTCTCGACGACACGAAGCTTGGCATCATCCAAGATGCAGGGGATCCAGACGCCGCGAAAGTTCTCCTTCTCCGTTGCTGATGTCATCGTTGCTGTTGCTACCGTGATGGAAGATGAGGCTTCAACCATTTTATGTGCGCCGGTGACCTAGGAGGGGCGGTGCTGGGAGATTTTGGGGGAGGTAGAGGAGCTCTGTTCGTTGGAGGCATTGAGAGGAAGGAAGGAGCGCAAGTGCTGGTGAAGAGGAGAGGGAGAAATCTGAGCCCCTTATACCCTTCATCTGCGCCAAGATTCATGCAAAAGTGAATAGTTACCGTGCCACGCGTCGTGGAAGGAGTCGGGCAACTCCCTCGCGATGATTACTCCGCACGATCTCCACGCATGCATCAAAATGATGCCTCAGTTCCACAAAGGGCGGACCTGCGAATGGTCGTGCTGACAGGAATGTCTGTCAGTGACGTGACTTGACCATGACTGGTGTCAGATTACATTAGAGACCAAGTTCCGGCTTAGTTTGAATTTCAAGCTGGAAACCCGAATAATGTATTCATAGGTCTGACTCGTTTTGAGACCCGAATCCTATCCTTTCTTTTGAAGTTTCAGGAACCCTTCAAAATTCTACAAGCCGAAGATCAAGCTAGACGATGATGAAATCCGACTCTGGATCTTGGAGGCTTCCGGGGGCTGCTGTTGGGGATATACATTCCTGGTATCCTCAATGTGCCTCACTGACCAGGGTGGCCCACTTCGGGTTAGAGCTTTGCTTCACGGGTCGCCCATTCAGGGAGAAGAGATGGAGTCCAGTCCGGCTACGGGAAGGCCTAGAAGACTTACCGACATAGGCCTATTACGTTACTTGTAGTTCAAGATGTACTCTATAACCGACTCTTAGTCGTAGCCAGATAGGTCTCTCATGTAGACCCTAGGCAGGATATCTATATAAGACATCCTAGGGTACGCCTTTAGGGCACCTCACAATTGTGTACAATCTCAACTCGCTCAGGTGAAACCCTTGTAACCCATATTCCGGCTCTGCCATATTACGGGATTGCTAGCAGGAGTAGGATCCGTCCAAAGCCGGCGGATTCGAACCTAGGTAAACTTGTGTGCTCACCGTCCCGGAACACTTTACGTCTCACACCCCTCTCTTCTGCAAGCCTCAAGGACACCCTCATGGCGTACTTGTCCTGAATCCGATAACATTTAGTCGCCAAACCCGCATAGAAACAATTCAAAGGTGCCCACTCGGCACTTTCGTCCGGGTGGAAAACGAAGTAATACCATTACACATTAGTCCATGATGGAACCCATAGAACGGATATATATACAACATGACTCCATGAGTCAAGAATATAGGTATACAGTACAAAGGTCCAAACCACCTTGAAAACGATATAGTGTCCGAGTACGGACAAGATGTAAATGGGGCTAAGATCCCAGAAGAATAACCAATGGCGTCCATAACCCTGCACAGGCCAAGCTGGAAGGGTGACCCTGCTAACGACGTCGATCTCAACCTACTAAAACAAAAGGGGTGCCGATAAAGGGCAAATGAAAAAGAGAGCGGTCAGTACTGAGGCCAGTACATGGCGAGGCTAGAATTCGGCGGCTCTCGCCTACATAGGTATGGTGGACTAAAGCGGTAGTGCATCATGCACTAAACAACCTATAGAGACTCGATACAAATGACAGCTATTGGAGAGAGATAAGAAAGACCTATGCGGAACCCGACCTGATACTACCACCAAACATACCCATCCTGTTATTTCCCCCTCGAAACCAAATGAGGAAGTCATGCCGAGGACACTCACACGATTGCCAGTTTTATTCATCCTTTCCAGGGTGGTTATCCAACTTACTAGTCCTATCAGATAAAATTGTCTATGATCGAGAAACTGTGCTCCAAGTAGTCCATAATCGCAGACACGGATTTTTGAAAAGATTAAACCCTGTAGGGGTGCACCAAAGTTTCCACACGCACTTCAACCCTTTTTGCCAGATCAATTAACATACTTCCATCGGTATGTCGACGGGGCTTCAAACACGACGCTTTCCCAGACCCAAAGCAATTACATGGGGGCTACCTGAAAGAGCTACATGTACGAGGTATAGCTAATCCTCCTTGTACGAACCCTGTGGTTGCGTGGACTTGTCACGGGAGCAGAGGCCCTAGACAATATATTCCGGTGATAGAGGGCCGCACCTACACAACAGTAATAAACGCTCATCGAGCAACATGTAATAAACATGGCATACATGGCATAAGTATAGTAGGTAACGTATAAAGCCCAAACTAGTTTGTGGCCCCTAGTATAGTACTTTGAAATCAGGTAATAAGCCGGTAGGGGTGCCCAGACACCCCACATGTGGTTAGCGCACTCAGTCTCGGAACATGTGTCAAGAACTCGGGTCCTAGGTGGACATAAGTGGGTACTCAAAAACCTGATAACATCTATTACCCACCGGTTCCTCTGCATTAGATCTATTCCAACATTTTTAATTGATAAGCATAATGAAAACCATGATCATCTCCACCATTAAGCATGTGCCAACCACCCAACAGTTGTGGAACATCGACATCACGCATCAACACCTGAGCAAGCATCTACCACTCGCAAGGCCGACTATCTATCAAACAACAAGCAATAGGATGTGTCCAATGCAATATAGAGGCTGCAAGGAATACAAATAGTGCACGGAAATTAAGGATCGCAACACAGATAACAATAGATCAACATAAGGAAGTAAAGACTATAAATGCAAAATAGGTAGAAGGGGAGAATGCTCGCTTGGGAAACACTATCGAAGATACATTATCCGAAGAACTTGTTGATACTCGCATCCACTCAATAAACTAATCCGTGAAGAAGCAAAACATTAAAACAAATACCGTATGCACTATTTAATACTACGGTAGAAGACCAGACATGATGCATGTATGATGCATGACATGGCAAATATGCAGTAAACTAGTGTAACAACCTCGGACCATACGCTCTAAGTTCAAGCCTGGATGAACCAAAAGTGGTTAAGGGTTTTACAGCGGAGGCCCAGGGCCACCCACGTGTAGGCCCGTTGGCCGCCCTAACCACTTCTACGATCATCGGGACAAGAGCGAGCGGCATAGGAAACAAGCGAAGAGATCAAATACATACACAGGTGAGTATGTATGCAAGCTACCTTACAATAGTTCTCACAGCCATACCATCTAAAAGAAATAGAAATACTGCAACGCCATACGGCAAGATCCAAATATCCTAGATAGAGATAATAGTGTAGGATAGCTGCTCATACATCAATCAACAGAGTATCAAGCGGAAGCAGGAAACGAGATCCGAGTACGGATAAGAAGCAAATCGGCATAAGATGCCACATAAATAAGCACATCCCGCCCACAGATCTCACGGATCCCCATCCCCGGAATCTCTACACCGAGTGATCATTGCCAACATCATCTGTCTCCTCCACCCAGTAGCCATCTTACGAATACACCTGTTCATCTGAATCAAACAATTTATCATGTGAGACCCTAGGGGTACTCAGCAAGTCTTTATGCCTCTCAAGGGGACATATACCTGGGGTGATGCAATTGCAGCAAAAGGTAATAACTAACAAGTCTATAGATACTCGCTAACCATCTGCCTAACCAAAGATAGGCGGATGTCCGTTAATTAGAAACAATAGTTATAACAGTATAAAGTAACAGATCCATCCTCCTTCTCGCTTACCAACGAGAAAGCGGACGAACAACCCATCCGTTGACAGTTTTATTAATCATTCCATGAATATTGCACTATTCACTAGTCAGATATTTAGTCAAATTAAAGACGGTACTTCAGTTTTACTTGTCTATGATCGAGAAACTGTGCTCCAAGTCGTCCATAACCGCGGACACGGCTTTCAGAAAGATTTACCCTGCAGGGGTGCACAAATAGCAACACACACACGATCGACCTCGGAAAAACCAAATCAAAACCCATAGAGGCTTTCATGACAAAGCAAGCACAGGATTCATAAAATATTTCAGGGGTCCACCCCACTAAGCTACCCGCAACGAAGTTGGCCGCTCCGGAACGGACCTAGGGTTTGTGACGACGGCTGTAAATGACTAGGAACCCGAAAGTGTGACTGGGCTTGTCGATACCGCAAAAACGTGGCACGATCCAAAACAGTACAGGTGCTCCACGGACAATCTTAAATAAATAGTAAAGCATGGCATAGGTACATGATAGTAATAAAACCCCAAACTACTTTGTGGCCCCAAGAAATAAAGTGCAAATCAAACTCATGCAAAGGGGGATTCATAGAGTCTCTCGTATGTGGATAGTGCGAATAGTCAAGGAACAGGTATCAAGTACTCGGGGTCCTACGGGACACAAGTGGACATAAAACCCAAATAACAGATATTGCCCACCGGTGCCTCTTTTATTAGTTATCCCATTACTACTCTGGTTAAGTTGTTTAGGTACCTCGTTATCCATCAGACACTCACATACCCTACACATGTTGTTCTACGACTCGCATGGCTCAAACAACTCCAGTAGTAATGGCTCATGGGATGGAGGAACAAGATCGGTGGGGTTTAAAAGTAAAGGCTATGCAGTACTTGAGATTCAATTTAATGCATTCGCGACTCCATGATGCAAGATTAAGATAGAAGCAATAGGTACTATATGTATGCAAGCATGTGGTAGTGCTTGCCTGGCAGCTCAGTTGAAGCGAGAGATGGATCTGGGTAGTACTCCTGGGATTCCTGATAATTCCCCTGCTCGGCGTCTATTCGAAAGAAGAACCAAACAAACAAGGGCCAACATAAATAAAGTGCACAAGCATATGAATAAAATGCGACAAGCAACCAAGCATGCCATGATGAATGATGCACAATTTACATGGAAATAATGTAGCATGGAAAGGGTGAGGTGTGGGGACAAGAATAAATCATTTTATTAATTATTTGGCCAAGTTTTTAATACCATAAACAGTTCTGATTATTTATTATTTATATGATGCAAGCTACAAACCATAACATGGAATGCATAATCAGAACGGGCTCGTCGCGCTGATCGAATTATACATATTATTTGTCGAATTTGGAGTTATAGAATTAAAGTTATTAATTAATTAAGAAAAGGCATTTTTATTGCAATTAAAGAATTTCGAAATATTAAATTAGTCAAACATTATTTTGGATGGCATATTTGAAATCCTCACATTTTTCTGATTCAAAAACATATATTAGTTGTATTATTTGGAAATGTCAATAGAAAGTTATTAATTTCTGGATATTAAAAACATATTTGCATTTTCTGGATTATTTTTATTATTTAGAAAAGATCATAGAAACTTTTTATACTCAGGAGAATCTGGCCCGAGACGCTGACGGGTGGGACCGATGCTGACTCAGCTACAGCCATCGCTGCGGGACTGGCCCGGACTTTTCTCACGCAGGCTCACCCAGTCGCAGAGGTTGACAAGCGAGACCAGGGATGGCGGGTCCACCGCGCATGTGCGCTAGCCAGGGCGTGCCACGCAGCAGATCCGGGGGAGCGCGGGTGGAAACCACAGAAAACCGAGGTGCTTTTTGTATAAAGATAGAGGGGCTGACTGGTGGGGCTGGAAGGACGGTGGGGTGAGGCTTCCGAAAACCCAGGGACTTTTTAGCAAAAGCTACATCAGTGTTGATGAAACTGAATTTTGAGATCTGGAATACAATTGAAAACGGGCTGACTTCCGAAGAAGATGGCGACAAATCTAGCGATAATTTGGAGATGATGTAAAAACGAAAAGTTTAGATCTCACCTAGCTCTACAATGTTCGTGTGCAAAGTTTCTTCGGCGGAGCACTGTGGAGCCGGAAAATGATGAAGAACAGGGACGAAAACGGTTACCGAGACTGACGGACGAGATGCAGATAAAACTACGTTTTCCGCAGGTTTTCGCGAGATGATCTTGATCGATTTACTAGATTGTTTTGACGGTGATAAAGCTCGTTTTGAAGAGGGGACATCCGGCTAGATCTTTCGTTCACACATCGTCTGAAGACGAGCAACACAACGATGACACCGACGCGTCGAACAGGGTGACCCGCGGGCCGCGGGTTCACTGTCTGTCGCATATGTGCTGGTTCAGAGCGGGGCTGGCGAGCGTCTGGGCGAGCGCGGCGGTGCAGAGCGCACGCGTGCGCGGCGAGGGCGGTGCGCGTCGCGTGCAGCGTCCGTGGCAGCGGGCCGCGATGGCGACGGTGAGACGGTAGGAGTACAGGGAAACAAGGTAGGGAGGTGCAGCTCACCGAGGTGGCGGCGAAGGGGAAGCAGGCGGCGAGGTCGAACGGCGTGACCGTGGCGGCGAGGCGCTGGGACGGTGACGGCACGACGAGCTAAGGCCTCCTCCTCCTCGCTCACAGTACTGTACCGCTTCCGCACTTCAGCTTGGGGCTTTCCCGCAACGGTGGACTTCCTAGTGGCGGTGAGCAAGGGCGGTGGCCACGGCCATGGCTGGGGTTTTCTGCTATCGAAGACGAAGTGGAGGATGGGGCTGACGATCTAGATCGGGTTGGAGGGTAGGTAGAGAGAAGAGGGGGGGAAGGAGGAAAAAGCTTTGGTGCTGTCTACTTTATGCCAAAGCGAAGGGGGACACCATGGGCTCAGCATGAGCACAGTGCGGCAGAGGCACATGCTCGCCATCCGAGAGGAGGAACAGGGTGCGTGTTGGCCTCTCTGCCGGCTAGGACCAGGTGGGACACGGCGCAAGGCTCGGTGGGGTGTCTTGGCACCGAGGGTAGAGAGAAAGAGAGAGGGAAGGGGCTCGGCTAGGGTTAGACCGGCAGGAGGGTTCGGCATGGGTGGCTCGGCTCGGTGTCGAGCAAGGGGTTTGGGTCGAGCCCAGGTTGCAAGGGAGCCGGACTAGGTGGTGATGGTCTAGGGTGGCAAGGGGTAGGTTAGGGTTTAGCCGAGGCTAGGGATGAGGAGGGGAGGTGAGGGGAGCTAGGGTTTTAGCTAGAAAAAGAGAGAGAGGATAAATAACTAGGTTTAGCTAGAAAAAAAGAGAGGGAAACGATAGAGGGGTGAGCTAGGGTTTGGAGTGGATATGAAAACCAAAGAAGTTTGGATTAAGACAAAGGGAGAAACCAAAAGGACCAAAAGAGAGAAGCAACCAAGCATGCCATGATGAATGATGCACAATTTACATGGCAATAATGTAGCATGGAAAGGGTGAGGTATGGGGACAAGAATAAATCATTTTATTAATTATTTGGCCAAGTTTTTAATACCATAAACAGTTCTGATTATTTATTATTTATATGATGCATGCTACAATCCATAACATGGAATGCATAATCAGAACGGGCTTGTCGCGCTGATTGATTTAGACATATTATTTGTCGAATTTGGAGTTATAGAATTAAAGTTATTAATTAATTAAGAAAAGGCATCTTTATTGCAATTAAACAATTTCGAAAAATTAAATTAGTCAAACATTATTTTGGATGGCATATTTGAAATCCTCACATTTTTCTGATTCAAAAACATATATTAGTTGTATTATTTGGAAATGTCAATAAAAAGTTATTAATTTCTGGATATTAAAAACATATTTGCGTTTTCTGGATTATTTTTATTATTTAGAAAAGATCATAGAAACTTTTTATACTCAGGAGAATCTGGCCCGAGACGCTGACGGGTGGGACCGATGCTGACTCAGCTACAGCCGTCGCTGCGGGACTGGCCCGGAGTTTTCTTACGCAGGCTCACCCAGCCGCAGAGGTTGACAAGCGGGACCGGGGACAGCGGGTCCACCGCGCGTGTGCGCCAGCCAGGGCGTGCCACGCGGCAGATCCGGGGGAGCGCGGGTGGAAACCACAGAAAACCGAGGTGCTTTTTGTAAAAAGATAGAGGGGCTGACTGGTGGGGCTGGAAGGACGATGGGGTGATGCTTCCGAAAACCCTGGGACTTTTTAGCAAAAGCTACATCGGTGTGGCTGAAACTGAATTTTGAGATCTCGAATACAATTGAAAACAGGCTGATTTCCGAAGAAGATGGCGACAAATCTAGCAATAATTTGGAGATGATGTAAAAACGAAAAGTTTAGATCTCACCCAGCTCTACAATGTTCTGTGCAAAGTTTCTTCGGCGGAGCACTGTGGAGCCCGGAATATGACGAAGAACAGGGACGAAAACGGTTACCGAGACTGACGGACGAGATGCAGATAAAACGACGTTTTCCGCTGGTTTTCGCGTGATGATCTTGATTGATTTACTATATGGTTTTGAGGGTGATAAAGCACGTTTTGAAGAGGGGACATCCGACTAGATCTTTCGTTCACGCATCGTCCGAAGACGAGCAACACAACGATGACACCGACACGTCGAACAGGGTCAGGCGCGGGGCCCGGGTTCACTGTCTATCGCATACGTGCGGGTTCAGGGCGGGGCTAGCAAGCGTCTGGACGAGCGCGGCGGTGCAGAGTGTTGCGCGTAGTGTCCGTGTTGCGCGTTGCGCGCAGTGTCCGTGGCAGCGGGGCGCGATGGCGACGGTGAGATGGTAGGAGTACAGGGAAACAAGGCAGGGAGGTGCAGCTCACTGAGGTGGCGGCGAAGAGGAAGCAGGCGGCGAGGTCGAATGGCGTGACCATGGGGGCGAGGCGCTGGGATGGTGACGGCACGGTGAGCTAAGGCCTCCGCCTCCTCGCTCCCAGTACTGTACCGCTTCCGCACCCAGCCTGGGGCTTTCCTGCAACAGTGGACATCCTAGTGGCGGTGAGCAAGGGCGGTGGCCACGGCCATGGCTGGGGTTTTCGGCTGTCGAAGATGAAGCGGAGGATGGGGCTGGCGATCTGGATCAGGTTGGAGGGTAGGTAGAGAGAAGAGGGGGGAGGAGGAAAAAGCTTTGCTGCTGGCTGCTTTATGCCAAAGCGAAGGGGGAGGCCACGGGCTCAGCGTGAGCATGGTGCGGCAGAGGCACGTGCTCGCCAACCGGGAAGAGGAACAGGGCACGTGTTGGCCTCTCTGCCAGCTGGGACCAGGTGGGACACGGCGCAGGGCTCGGTGCGGTGTCCTGGCAGCGAGGGTAGAGAGAAACAGAGAGGGAAGGGGCTCGGCTAGGGTTAGACTGGCAGGAGGGTTCGTCATGGGTGGCTCGGCTCGGTGTCGAGCAAGGGGTTTGGGTCGAGCCCAGGTTGCAAGGGAACCGGACCAGGTGGCGATGGTCTAGGGTGCCAAGGGGTAGGTTAGGGTTTAGCCGAGGCTACAGATGAGGAGGGGTGGTGAGGGGAGCTAGGGTTTTAGCTAGAAAAAGAGAGAGAGGAGAAATAGATAGGTTTAGCTAGAAAAAAAGAGAGGGCAAAGATAGATGGGTGAGCTAGGGTTGGAGTGGATATGAAAACCAAAGAAGTTTGGATTAAGACAAAGGGAGAAACCAAAAGGACCAAAAGAGAGAGAGAGGTGGGAGAAAATTGAGCTTGCATGGCCCATGCATGTATAATAAATACAATATTTACTATGGTGAAAACAATTGTAAAAGACCATGGGCATTTAGTAACACATGCAATCCTAAAAATATGGAATTAAGGCCAAGCCAAAAGAAAAGGTTGTGTCGCAAGTAGAATTGATGAAATATGCTCATATTTGAATATAATTTGGGGCATGCTAGTGTGTATGTCCCACTAGGTGCATAATAGCCTCAAAATATTCCACCATGAGCATACATTCAAAACAATCCATATGGAAGCTTGACAAGGGGTTCCACTCCCATAGCATGCAAAGGTGGCCATGTGGCTCACCACATATCAACAATGTGAAAACAACATGAGGCATATATGGGAGCATGTGGAATTAGAAGTAGATCCATCTCAACCCACATGAGCTAGAGGTAAACCCAAATAAAATGCAAAGCTCCCATATAGTTAGATGCTAGAATTATGGGGTGGTGACAAAGAAAGGTGGTGGGGTTAAATAAAAGATATGTCCCCAACTCAACTTGGGCATCAAGCATTTATCAAGAACCAAATAAAATATATCAAGAGGCAGATACAATTAATAAATGCATATGAGACAAGATCCAAAAGAAAAGGGTTTTATATGATGCTCAAATGCAAGGTGGCATGATGACATGAGCATGATATAATTATGATGCAACAATTATATGTAGGAAGTAGCATTTTATTATTAGACCATGTAGCATTACAGATGTTAGACAGATGTGATGCTACAACTAGGCAATATTAACTGGAACCGAGGTCCCGACAATTAATTAAGTGGTTCATGTTGTTTAAGTACCCCGCAATTTAAATGTGGTAATAACAAGACAAAACATGGCATTGGTTCGCTACACAAATTTAAATAGAGGCATCATAAGACTAGAATAGCTCGCATATAGTCTTCATATTTAATTATTAGGTGAATCGACAAAATACCCCGAACAATTAAACATGTATGCGAATATGGATGAATTAATATGCAACAAGTATATGAATGCCAATTTATAAAACAGGGGCTTGGATTGTGGTCACACATAGTGGTTCGAATCCGGGGATCTTGGGGTTCGACGAGATCGGTCTTCGAACTACGAGACCGGGGGCTTTAGATCTGGATCAACGATGAGGAAGAAAAACACCGAGGTTCGGTCTTCGGGCTTGGGAAGGAGATCTTGGGGTCCTTGGGTTAAATCCAGGGTCTCGGCCATTGGATCCGAGGAGAAGATCTTGGGTAGGCATAGGTTAGCACCAGTCTTGAACGTCGCTCAACTACGACACAACATTGGTGAAGATCTTGTTATATCGGAATGCGAACTTTCTCACACTAGCGGCCCACACTATATGCGAGTCAAAGAACCGTAGATGCCCGCGTGTAAGAGACGACAAGCAGGAGTGGTCACGGAGGCAGAGGCATGCGTCCTTGGTGGTGACCGGTTGGAGAGGCCCAGAGGGAACTGCAGCTAGGACAGCGATGTGCTAGCAGTGACGGACTTGAGCGGGGAAGCACAATCGACCTGGAGCGGCGCTAGAGCTCATGGTGCAGCGGCGGAGCAGAGACGAGGTGGAGGCGGTCGGGGTCGGCGAGGTCACCAGCGAGCGCGACCATGCGTGGCGCCCGACACGGTCTGCAGCGGTGGGGAGGAGGCTCAGGGGAGGACGAGGCCAGGCGGCAAGGCGCAGGAGACAGCCGGAATTCAGGCTCACGGAAGGACAAGGAAGGAGGCCACGGGGCACTCTGGTGGAGGGAGGCGCGGGGAGCGGCGGGACTCCGACAGGGCGCGGCCAGGAACCGAGCAAGCAACGGCGGTTGCTGTGCCTGGCGGCGTCCATGGAGGCTTGATGCAGGTGGCTAGGCTCGACACGGGTGTGGCGCGAGGAGGGAGGAAGGCCGACGGCGGGGCCGGTGAGGCGGGGGAAGAGGGTGGCGATGGGAGAAACTCCCTGGCGGTGGCGCTTGTTTGGCCTCGAGGACGAGATGGGGGACCGAGGTAGGTTGGCGAGGGACGGGAGATAAGAGACGCGGCGGGCCGTGTTTGTCACGATGCTAGGGAGTGGGGGTAGGTTCCTGTGCGTGCCGGTCGTGGTGTGCATGCATTGTACGGGTGCACGCTGCTGCGTCGCGCCACGCATGTAGTGCGACGTTGTGGGGTGGTGCGGGTGCGGTACATGGTAAGTGGGGTAGCTACGCGCGGGTTGCTGGGTCAGTGAGTGCGGTGGCGGTGGAGGGGTGTGGGGTGTGGGGTGTGGGGTAGGTGGTAGGTGGCTAAGGGGATTAGGGCTAGGGTTTGCTGGGTTATAGGCCGGCTGGCTGGGCCTTTGGGCCTGGCCGGTGGCAGCATCCCCCAGGAAAATAGTTTTATTTATGTTTTTGTTTTATTTAAAAGATCTTTTGTAATTATATTTAGGCAAAACAGAAATATCCGGAAGAGACCGGTTTTTATATTTGAAATAGATAGGAAGTATTTACAAAACAAAGATAGGCTTTTGGAGGAAAATAGTTTCAGGCAAATTATATTCATGCAAACGTGATGATGCTCAAATGCAATATGGCATGATGACATCAGAATGTTGTCATGATGATGCCATGCACAAAGTAATAAATAACAAGCAATTTTCTAATAGTGGTTTTACCCGAGGTGCTACAATTTTACAGCACTAACAAGGGATCTCGCCCTCGAGATCCTCCTCATGGTACGGGGGAGAAGGGTGATGACCCAGATGCTTCTTCCTTCGTGTAGATCCTCACAACACCACTAACAAGGATTCTTACTTCACCTTGAAATCGTCGACACCACCAACAAGGTGTTGTTATTCACGTTCATTGAGAGAACACACCGAAGAAACAAAGGCAAAGGCTGAGGTCTCAAAAGATAAGGCCACCTCTAACTTCCATGAGAGGAGAGAAAAAGGTGCAACCTAATCCACTTCAATGTATGAGTAGTCGGCATGGGGGCCAATCCATCATGCACCCAAACTATTACTCCACATATGAAGTAGAATACCGTGCAACCCATTCTCGGATTTAGACTGAAGATCTTCACAAGCGATGGTCGGAAACAAAGGAGTGATGCAGGCTCTTCATAGATGATGTTGTCACGTTTGAAATCAGCGGATGATACAAAAGAAAAATCGTATGAAAAGACACAACGATTAGGTTCCGCGATGGTTCCATTGGCATGGACAACACATGCTCAAGGTATACTCCAACTTCACCAATGCTCTTCCTTCTTATATGTTTTCAACGATTCGGATATCCATCAAGGGACACATACATATAAAGAGTTCAGGGACAAAGATTATATAAAGGGCACTACAAGAGAAATGTAGACTTGATTATTATAGCTCCACCGTTATAAAAGGGAGGAAGAGAAACCCTAGAGGTACGATGGAAAGCCAACCACGAGAAATCCTGGACTCGAAGAAAAGGTAAGAGTAGATTCAAAACACGCAGAGGTAAGAGGAGAATAGCATCGGGGTAAGGAGTAAAAACAGACCTAATCAGATATATCCAGCTGATTTTGCAAAATAGTTTTGACCCTCTAAATTGGCCGTTAGCTAGGTTATCCTACAGGCTGGACCAGTGGGGTATAGCAACTACTAACTTCTGATACCACTTTGTAACGCCCTCACATAGGTCCTATGCAAGTTTTAGCGAATCCCGCCAAACCCACATAGAAACGATTCAAAGGTGCCCACGAGGCACTTTCATGTGGATGGAAAACAAAGTAATACCATTACACATTAGTCCACGATGAAACCCATAGACTAGATATATACAACATGACTCCATGAGTCAAGAATACATATATATAGTATAAATATCCAAAGCACCTTGAAAAAGATACAGCATCCGAGTACGGACAAGATGCAAATGGGGCTAAGAGCCCTGAAGAATAACCAATGGCGTCCATAACCCTACCCAAGCGAGGAAGTCCTGCCAAGGAAACTCACATGGTTGGTAGTTTTATTCATCCTTTCCATGGTAGTCATCCAACTTACTAGTCATATCAGATACAAATAAAATTATAATAGTAAACTTTAGTTATAGTTGTCTATAATTGAGAAACTGTGCTCCAAGTCATCCATAACCGCAGACAGGGCTTTTCGAAAAGATTAAACCCTGCAGGGGTGCACCAAAGTTTCCACACGCACTTCAACCCTTTTTGCCAGATCAATTGACATACTTTCATCGATATGTCGGTGGGGCTTCAGACACAACACTTTCCCATACCCAAAGAAAGTACATGGGGGCCACCCAAAAGAGCTACCCGTACGAGGAGAATATCATTTTGCGGCCCGAAAGTTGAGACGCCAGTGCACCGCAGTACCCGAGTTGATTTTAATCACCGCATTTCGAAAAGTTGGGGCGCCATTTGCTGAGAGGGGTGTTTCGAGTGAATGATGGCCAAACCCAATATTTTCAAATCACACTCGTTAAGTCAGGATATTCCGTTACACTAGTTCCTGCTGTGCCCCTTCTTCGCCGGTCACTCTTCTTAGCCACCATGCACGTGTCGTAGGGGTAAATCCATTACTGTACTTACCTAACTCTCGACAATGAATCTGGCTGCGGTGGGGGTGGTCTCTTTTCTTCCCTTCCTCGACCCTGAATCTGGTGGTGGAGGAGGACCTTTTTTATCCCTCCCCCGACACTGAATCCGACGACGGCGGCCCATCATGTCTTACAAGGGAAAGATTGTAGCTACATCGCCGAATGATTTGGGTCCGTCGGGGCTAGAGTCTGGGGCTCAACACGAAGTATCGGTGAGGTCTTCAGCCCCGGTTAGCGATGAGGTCAACAAGGATTCTGCTCCCAAGGTACCTATGAGCAGCGGGTTGAAGAGAAAAGCAAGGCCGGTGGTGGATTGTTTGGCTCCGGTGGGCGGATGCGGCACCTAGATCTCGAAGAAAAAAATGGGAAAAGAGCGAGAGGTGAATTTTTCTTATCTGTGCCTTATCTTACAAGTAGATTAGTTACTCAATAATAGAATCGAATGAACTGAAAAGTTCCCCTTTTTTAATCTCATTAGGCACAGCTTCGATACAAGGGACCTATATGAGTTCATAGTTTATGTTCGCCAGTACACTGCAAAACCTGATTTTAGTTGCGAGAGGCTTGTGTTCGGGCAAGATGTGCATCTGCTTGTGAATTGCAAAGAGGTTGTGTCTGTTTCGCAGCTGGTAGATATGCTTGCCGCTAGGATTCCCTAGGGTTCTAGACAGAGGACAAAATTGATGTGGCGCAACATGAATGATACCTATCAGCAAACTGAGCACTCGCATGAGCTTCAAATGGTTTGGGAGTGTTGTGCAGCTGATCGTAAGGTGAAAGTTGAAGCGATGATTGATGATATGTATGCATATGCTGGAGATCTTGCTGCCAGAGCTTCGGTTCCTAGAGAATATGGACTAATAGATGTTGATCTAGATAAGTTCAGTATATGCATATAGGTGGATTCATACATGGCAAAACTTGATGAGGGAGCTACTAAGCCAGTTTCATCATGTACTGTGGAGATCGCTGTTGATTCCAAAAACATACTCTTGATGAAATGAGAGAGATGATCAGTAAGGATATTAGTATTGGCCCTAAGAAGATGGCACAAATCCGGTGGTGGCATCATAAGAAGCAGCAATTCATAGATGTTTTGGATACTGAAGATCTTATGCAGATTATGCAACGAAAGAAGCGAACCAGGAAGGTGTTCTCCCTTGGTACCATTTCTGATGTGGTTGAACAGGTTATAGTGGATGTAGAGGCCCATGTAGTGGCTGAACAGAATGAGGTGGTCGACGTTGATGAGATCTGATGAGAGCACCTACCATAGGCTTTTCA
The DNA here is from genome assembly GCA_910589775.1 of Avena eriantha. NCBI lineage: Eukaryota > Viridiplantae > Streptophyta > Magnoliopsida > Poales > Poaceae > Avena > Avena eriantha. The sequence continues at coordinate 211,549,969 of OU342740.1, forward strand.
TATGGACCGCGGGGCTCCCCTGCCTGTATTTGTAACATTGACTGGTGTTGCATTTAGAGCGTGTTTCTGTGATTATTTTTGTTCAGAGATTGCAATATAATGTTGTGCGAGCTTTTGAGATTTTCGGACATGTCACTCACTGAAACCATCGTTGTTGTAATAAGACATAAGTACATTGTAGTTGACATGATTATGTTTCTTAAGATGACATACCGTACTTGTTTCTATTATTATGTTTGTTGGGACATTGTAATGTAATGTTTTGTGAAACCATGAATGGACAAGTGATGCATAAATACATTGTAGTTGACATGATTATGTTGCTTGAGATGATGTACTGTACTTGTTTCTGTTATTTTGTTTGTTCAGAGATTGTAATGTAATGTTTTGTGAACCCATGACTAGACAAGTGATGCCTAAGTACCTTGTAGTCGATGTGATTTTGTTTCTTGAGTTGCCGTAATATACTTGTTTCTGTGATTATGTTTGTTGAGAGATTGTAATGTGATGTTTTGTGAAACCATGACTGGACAAGTGATGCGTAAGTACCTTGTAGTTGACATGATTTTTTTTCTTTAGTTGATGTAATATACTTGTTTCTGTGATTATGTTTGTTGAGAGATTGTAATGTAATGTTTTGTGAAACCATGACTGAAGAAGTGATGCATAAGTACCTTGTAGTTGACATGATTTTGTTTCTTTAGATGATGTAATATACTGGTATGCTTTCGTTAGGCAATGAAATTGGGATGGAGGGAGTACAGGTTTAATATTTGAAACAAGAATGTATGAAGAGAATCCATATTAGGCGGGAGACAATAATCCAGGGAAAGGGCATGGCATCCATTAAACTATTGTAACATGCCAATTTAGTCATTGTTGTAGTGGTAGAAGGGTTACTCTCTCTCTCAATCTCTCTCTCTCTCTCCTCACCGACGTCGACGCCGTCGCTGGTGACGACGCATTCGCCATGATGTCCTGGAACAACGAGGACGACCAGTCGAGCAATGACAACCTTCTCTCCGACATCAAGTATTCCTTCCATGATGTGAGTTCCTCTATTTTCTCGGGCTAGGGTTAGGCAATGGTAAATCTCTCAATCTGAGATCCATATGTGCATGAAATCATGTTCAATTCCAGCTTTGTGTTTACCTATAGGTACCACCGATGATCTACGACTCCGAATGGGAGGGTCTAGATCTCGATGGAGAAGTTCCATGTGACCATGGGCTAAAACTGAGGAGATATGTTGCATTCGAAGGCTGTAACACTGGGAGAAGGTTTTTGGGATGTACAAATTAGGTTTGTTTACATTATGTGCAACGGTGACATGAAGAAAAATGTATCGTGTATATTCATAACACTATAGTGTGTATTTTTTTAGGTTGGCCCGGTGTGTAAAGCAGTAGAGTGAGTGGATCTTGAGTGGCTAGATGCACATAAGAAATGTTTGGCACATTTATGGGAGATGTATGAGTTGGAAAGGTCGAGGAGATTTACTGATGCTTATGATGCAGCTAAAAAAATTACAAGCTGTCGGTACGAAATAAGGATCTGGATCAAGGAATCGAGAATTTGCAGTCATAACTAAGTGACGGAGTCAATTGGAGCTTTGTTTTTGGAACTGCAAAAAAGCTTCAGGATAGTCACATGTTGCTGATTCATAATGCAGAAAAGGAGAGGGATCACCTCAGGGAAGACAAGAAGAAGCTAGAGTACTGCATTGCAGATCTGTTGAAGGAACTGAAGAAGGCGCGCGAGGGTGACCAAGGATAGACTGCTAAGGATAAAGGAAATTCGAGATGACTAGTTTATGTTGTGCCAATGCCTGAAACTAGTTAACTGTAAGACTTGCAGTTGCGCTTTCTTATCTAAGCTAAACTCAGTCCTCGAGCAAATTAATTTCAGACGAACACACATATCATGCATAGAGTTAATTTCACGCTTACAAAATTACCACTTCAGAGGATAAACCAGGCAGTTCAGTACTAAATAGAAATATGTTGGGTTCAAGCGAGCCTGGCCTAGAGTTGCTTGTTTTCCTCCCTAAGATCGGCCAGCTCCTTCAGTACTTTGTCGTGCGCCAGTCGCTGGTTTCAGCGCTCCATCACAGACTCGAGAAGTTGGTCCGTAGCCATACGATTTTCCTTCAAAATCCCTTTCATGATATCCGTCTACTTCCTAGCCGAGGTGCGACCTTCCCTGTGAAGCTTCGCCCAGCTGACATTTAACTCCTTCAGTTTCTGGCACATGTCAGAAAGGACCACGAGTTCAGCGCGCAGGTGGTCAAAGGCCAGTTTCTGGCAATTTGCTTCTCCCTTTGGATGGCTATCTTGTCATTTAGCCAGGTCGCTAGGTCCTGGTCGAGCTTTCGCCTCTTTCCATGCACCAAAAATACATAGTATGGTTTGTTCAGTTTGTTAGGACAAGCTGGCTAGTTTTCCATAATTAATTGAATCGACTAGTGGCACTGCCATAATTTCAAGGAATAAGCAATCTAGGACTAATCAACATTTTATGATTCGACTACCGGCACTGTCATAATTTCAATTTCAAAGACAAATAAGGTTTACCTGTAGTTTAGTGTGTTGTGGGGTTTTTCCAATATCACCAAATAGTACTGGGCTAGTGGCAAACTCATAATGCAGAAACCCATGTCCATATACATAATGGAAAGAGCACATGGTGTCCATTCATGAACATGTACACCAACACATGTCCAGATAGATAAGGAGTTGCCCTTGGATTCTTATTGCAACCTATAATGGGAAGCAGACTTGGGCATGGCTCCTTGAACCCTAAACATTACAAAAGGAGTGGAGAATTAATTGATATTCGTGCCCCATCTAACGGGACTCAGACTTGGGCCTTGATCCGATACGCCTCCAAACAAGCCCTTAGCTCCTCGTTCTCTTTTCGAACACCCTCGAGTACAGTGATCCCTCTGATCATGTCCTCCTTCATCTGTTTCACTGCATCGAGGCAACGGTTCCTGTCATGGTAGGCTCAGATGGCAGCCTTGGTTTCCATGACGCGTCCTCTGAGTGCCTTGGTGACTTCGTCCTGCAGGAGAGTGCACCTTTCCACGAGATTCTTCTTCTCCTCCATGAGCTTGTTGATTATCTTAATGGCCTGTTCTTGCCTGTTCAAGTTATGTCGAGCACTTTCTGCAGCGTCACGACGTCACGTGCAAAATCTAGCGGGATCTCCTTCTTAACAGATAATTGCTTGCGCAGGCTCTAATTAGCTTGGGTGAGGGAGTGTGCAAGCTCATGTTAGTTGTCAATCTTGGCACTAATCATGACCACCTTGTTATGGTACTCGGCCTTCGATCACTTCATCATTCATGTTAATTGAAATAGAAATTCTATAATTACACTCCAGGTTCCAGGTGAATACTAATATAGATCAAAAAAACCCGTTGAATCTATGGACAGCAGTGTTAAAAATGGACCTAGATATCCATTCATAACCACGATAAACTAATCATAATCACAAAAAATCCATAGTGATTCTATGAATAGCGGTATTAAGGAAAGACCAAGAGATCCAGTCATATTCATGAAAACTAATACAAATCGCAAAAGAAGAAGAAAAAAACCAATGCGGGGCGGACACGATCTAAGAAATCCACATCACATCTCAGAGAAATAACAATGTGGAGATTTGCTACCTTGCTGAGATGTGGAACAAGACCAAACGGGTCCTGCAAGGCCTGCAGCATGGTGGATTCGAGCTCCACGACCGTCCTGTAATGCATAGAAGAGGAAGAGAAAGAAGAAAAAGAAGAAGAAGAAGAAGAAGAAAGAAGAAGAAAAAACAAGAAGAATCAGAGTAAGATCATAATGGAGAAGGAGATGGAGAAGAAGTAGAACAAGAAGACCGTACCGGGAGGAGCCCTCCCCTGCTAGAACATTCGGCGCCATTGTCGGGAAAGATTGGGCCTCGGTGAGAGGGGGCTTGAGGGGCTGGTAGAGCAAGAAATGCCTTGCGACAAGCTCTCTCCTTTTTTTCTAGTAGGATGGTCAACCGGCCTCTCCTCATGGGAGCCATGGCTTGTAGGGTGAGGGAGGTGGCGGCAGGAGGAAGAAGATAGTGATTAGTGTGGGAGAAGAGTCAAAGAGTACATGCTGTGGTCCAATAGTACTACTACTATTATACAAGACCACCGTGCACGGTCTACCTTCTCAAAGAAGCCAGGGAGGCAGGGATCGGGAATCAATGGGACTTGTCTTTATTGCGATGGACAGTTCAATGGTCTTCGGTGCCACCTAAAATCCAGTATATAATAAGAGGAGTGCGAGCTGGGTGGTAATCACGGGCATCGGCGTGCACATCCTGCGTGCGTGTGTCACGTGCTGATGGGGCAATGATGCGCGCAACTGCTGCACGATCAGGTTGCCACGTCGAACTCCGTTGAACTCCACATCGACAGGCACGAACGGGATATTTACGAGTCTAGAATACATTGTGCCAGTTTTGTTGTGATCAAATTATATTTAATACGCGAGATATTACTTTTTTTTGATAATCGACAAATGCATGCGTGAACACGACGCACGAAACCACTGCTCGTCCTTGATCAGATCGGCGCCCAACTCTATGTACCCTCCATCGACCATTCTAAACAACTTCCTCGAGCACGATCCCCCCTCGCTGTGGCAATGGCAAGTCCAAGCCATCCATTGACCGTCCTACGTTCCTCGGCTCTTCGCTGCATTTTTCGCGCTCGCGAGTCGCCTACTGAGGCAGCACGTCGTGTCCGACCGCGCCAGGATCCATCTACATTGGCACTCGAGGACACCGCGACGTCGAAGCTCGTACCAGCCGCGCAGGAGGAGCGTGGGGTACCTGCAACGATGAATGAGCGCAAAGCAGCAGCCAAGACAGGGGCACGTGTTGCACCAGCGAGTACGGACAAGAATAGGAACGAGAAGAAGACCAGGAAGAAGAGAGGAGACAACCATTTGGATGAGTCCGACTCAACCAACGAGGAGGCGTTCATCGATCAGTTGGAGGCAGAAGCAGAGCAGAGTCACATGGAGCCGTGGGACTACAAAGAGGAGGAGGAGAACTCCGATGAGGAGATAGCATACTTATATGAGGAAGGGGGCGGTGTCAAGTCATCAGGGGAGGACACCGACGGCGGCGATGGCAAGGACCATGGCGTTGACGAAGAGGAGGAGGACGAACCGAAAGACGAAGACGACAGCTTCTTCGAAATATGATCATTTATTTTATTTATTTTATTTAGATTTTTTTTCACTTGTTTATGGGGGTAAAGTAAAGGTGGCACGGATAGAGAGATGGCTTGGATAGACCATGCATAAAGAAAGTGGAGAAGGAAGGGGTTATCCTGCCCGTTGGATCACAGAGGATCAACGGTTGGTGGACACGATCCACGTGACATCCGTGTTAGCGAATCAGGGCGTAGCACCCAGAGTGAGCACAAGTTTGGAATTTTGTGAGATTTGTGACCAAGAAAGAGGGCAAATTTGAGTAGTATCAAAAAACCAAGGGCAAGACAGAATAAGGTATTCAAATAGAAAATGTAAAGAGTAGGCATTGCATGTCTATTCTTTTCAAAAACCACATATAGATCCACCGTTGTAATTGAAATGTGTATTCTTTCATTAACCACATCTAGAGTCATTTCATGTGTGTTCTTTTCACAAACCGCATATGGATCCACCAGTGTCATTGGTTGTGTGTTCTTTTCATTAACCACATATGGATCCACCAGTTTTATTGCATGTGTGTTCTTTTCATTAACCACAGCTAGAGTCATTGCATGTGTGTTCTTTTCACTAACCACATGGATCCACAAGTGTCATTGCATGTGTGTTCTTTTCATTAACCATAGCTAGAGTCACTAGATGTATGTTCTTTTCACAAACCACACATGGATCCACCAGTGTCATTGAAATGTGTGTTATTTTCACAAACCACATATGGATCCACCAGTGTTATTGCATATGGATCCACCAGAGTTCATTGCATGTGTGTTCTTTTTACAAACCACCTATGGTTCCACATGTGTCATTGCAAGTGTGTTATTTTCATTAACCACAGCTAGAGTCATTGCATGTGTGTTCTTTCTCACAAACCACATATGGATTCACCAGAGTTCATTGCATGTCTGTTCTTTTCATTAACCACAGCTCGAGTCATTGCATTATGTTATTTTCACAGAAGACACATGGATCCACCAGTGTCATTGAAATGCGTGTTCTTTTCACAGACCACATATGGATCCACTTGTTTCATTGCATATGGATCCACCAGAGTTCATTGCATGTGTGTTCTTTTCACAATCCACATATCGATCCACCAGTGTCATTGCATGTGTGTTCTTTTCATTATCCACATCTAGAGTCATTGCATGTCTGTTCTTTTCACAAACCACATATGGATCCACCAGTGTCATTGCATGTGTGTTCTTTTTATTAACCATAGCTAGAGTCATTGCATGTGTGTAGTTTTCACAAATCACATATGGATCCACCAGTGTCATTGCATGTGTGTTCTTTTCATTAACCATAGCCAGAGTCATTGCATGTGTGTTCTTTTCACTAACCACATGGATCCACCAGTGTCATTGCATGTGTGTTCTTTTCATTAACCACACCTAGAGTCACTAGATGTATGTTCTTCTCACAAACCACACATGGATCCACCAGTGTCATTTAAATGTGTCTTCTTTTCACATACCACATATGGATCCATCAGTGTCATTGCATATGGATCCACAAGAGTTCATTGAATGTGTGTTCTTTTCACAAACCACCTATGGATCCACCCATGTCATTGCATGTGTGTTCTTTACATTAACCAAAGCTAGAGTCATTGCATGCCTGTTCTTTTCGCAAACCACATATGGATCCACCAGTTTCATTGCATGTGTGTTCTTTTCACAAACCACATATGGCTCCACCAGGGTCATTTCATGTGTCTTCTTTTCACAAACCATATATGGATCCACCAGTGTCATTGCATGTGTGTTGTTTTCAAAAACCACTCTCGTGGATCCACCAGTTTCATTGCATGTGTGTTCTTTTCATTAACCACATATGGATCCAACAGTGTCATTGCATGTGTGTCCTTTTCATTAACCAAAGCTAGAGTCATTGGATGTGTGTTCTTTTCACAAACCACATATGGATCCACCAGAGTTCATTGCATGTCTGTTCTTTTCACAAACCACCTATGGATCCACCATTGTCATTGAAATGTGTATTCTTTCAATAACCACATCTAGAGTCATTTCATGTGTGTTCTTTTCATAGACGACATATGGATCCAGCAGTGTCATTGCATGTGTGTTCTTTTCATTAACCAAAGCTATGGATCTACTAGTTTCATTGCATGTGTGTTCTTTTCATTAACCACACCTAGAGTCACTAGATGTATGTTCTTCTCACAAACCACACATGGATCCACCAGTGTCATTTAAATGTGTCTTCTTTTCACATACCACATATGGATCCATCAGTGTCATTGCATATGGATCCACAAGAGTTCATTGAATGTGTGTTCTTTTCACAAACCACCTATGGATCCACCCGTGTCATTGCATGTGTGTTCTTTACATTAACCAAAGCTAGAGTCATTGCATGTTTGTTATTTCACAAACCACATATCGATCCACCAGTGTCATTGCATGTGTGTTCTTTTCACAAACCAAATATGGATCCACCAGTGTCATTGCATTTGTGTTCTTTACATGAACCATAGTTAGAGTCATTGCATGTGTGTTCTTTTCACAAACCACATATGGATCCACCAGTGTCATTGCATGTGTGTTCTTTTCATTAACCACAACCAGAGTCATTGCATGCGTGTTCTTTTCACTAACCACACGGATCCACCAGTGTCATTTCATGTGTGTTCTTTTCATTAACCACTGCTAGAGTCACTGGATGCATGTTCTTTTCACAAACCACACAAGGATCCACCAGTGTCATTTCATGTGTGTTCTTTTCACAAACCACATATGGATCCGCTAGTGTCATTGCATATGGATCCACCAGAGTTCATTGCATGTGTGTTCTTTTCACAAACCACATATGGATCCACTAGTGTCATTGCGTGTGTGTTCTTTTCATTAACCACAGCTATAGTCATTACATGTCTGTTCTTTTCACAAACCACATACGGATCCACCAGTGTCATTATATGTGTGTTCTTTTCAAAAACCACTCTGGTGGATCCACCAGTTTCATTACATCTGTGTTCTTTTCATTAACCACATATGGATCCACCAATGTCATTGCATGTGTGTTCTTTTCATTAACCATAGCTAGAGTCACTGGATGTGTGTTTTTTCACAAACCACATATGGATCCACCAGAGTTTATTGCATGTCTGTTCTTTTCACAAACCACATATGGATCAACCATTGTCATTGAAATGTGTATTCTTTCAATAACCACATGTTGAGTCATTTCATGTGTGTTCTTTTCACAGACCACATATGGATCCAGCAGTGTCATTGCATGTGTGTTCTTTTCATTAATCAAAGCTATGGATCCACTAGTTTCATTGCATGCGTGTTCTTTTCACAGACCACATATGTATCCACCATTGTCATTGCATGTTTGTTCTTTTCATTAACCACAGCTAGAGTCACTAGATGTATGTTCTTCTCACAAACCACACATGGATACACCAGTGTCATTTAAATGTGTCTTATTTTCACAGACCATATATGGATCCATCCTTGTCATTACATACCAGAGTTCATTGAATGTGTGTTCTTTTCTAAAACCACCTATGGATCCACCCGTGTCATTTCATGTGTGTTCTTTACATTAACCACAGCTAGAGTCATTGCATGTGTGTTATTTTCACAGACCACATATGGATCCACCAGTGTCATTGCATGTGTGTTCTTTTCACAAACCACATATGGATCCACCAGTGTCATTGCATGTGTGTACTTTTCATTAACCACAGCTAGAGTCATTGCATGTGTGTTCTTTTCACAAACCACATATGGATCCACCAGTGTCATTGCATGTGTGTTCTTTTCATAAACCACAACCAGAGTCATTGCATGCGTGTTCTTTTCACTAACCACACGGATCCACCAGTGTCATTTCATGTGTGTTCTTTTCATTAACCAGAGCTAGAGTCACTGGATGCATGTTCTTTTCACAAACCACACATGGATCCACCAGTGTCATTGAAATGTGTGTTCTTTTCACAAACCACATATGGATCCGCTAGTGTCATTGCATATGGATCCACCAGAGTTCATTGCATGTGTGTTCTTTTCACAAACCACATATGGATCCACTAGTGTCATTGCGTGTGTGTTCTTTTCATTAACCACAGCTATAGTCATTACATGTCTATTCTTTTCACAAACCACATACGGATCCACCAGTGTCATTTCATGTGTGTTCTTTTCAAAAACCACTCTGGTGGATCCACCGGTTTCATTGCATGTGTGTTCTTTTCATTAACCACATATGGAACCACCAGTGTCATTGCATGTGTGTTCTTTTCATTAACCATAGCTAGAGTCACTGGATGTGTGTTTTTTCACAAACCACATATGGATCCACCAGAGTTCATTGCATGCATATGGATCCACCATTGTCATTGAAATGTGTATTCTTTCAATAACCACATGTAGAGTCATTTCATGTGTGTTCTTTTCACAAACCACATATGGATCCAGCAGTGTCATTGCATGTGTGTTCTTTTCATTAACCAAAGCTACGGATCCACCAGTTTCATTGCATGCGTGTTCTTTTCACAAACCACATATGTATCCACCATTGTCATTGCATGTGTGTTCTTTTCATTAACCACAGCTAGAGTCACTAGATGTATGTTCTTCTCACAAACCACACATGGATCCACCAGTGTCATTTAAATGTGTCTTATTTTCACAGACCATACATGGATCCATCCTTGTCATTGCATATGGATCTACCAGAGTGCATTGAATGTGTGTTCTTTTCAAAAACCACCTATGGATCCACCCTTGTCATTTCATGTGTGGTCTTTACATTAAGCACGGCTAGAGTCATTGCATGGGTGTTATTTTCAGAGACCACATATGGATCCACATGTGTCATTGCATGTGTGTTCTTTTCAGAAACCACATATGGATCCACCAGTGTCATTCCATGTGTGTTCTTTTCATTAACCACAGCTAGAGTCATTGCTTGTGTGTTCTTTTCATTAACCACATATGGATCCACCAGTTTCATTGAATGTGTGTTCTTTTCATTAACCACAGCTAGAGTCATTGGATGTGTGTTCTTTTCACTAACCACATGGATCCACCATTGTCATTGCATGTGTGTTCCTTTCATTAACCACAACTAGAGTCACTAGATGTATGTTCTTTTCACAAACCACACATGGATCCACCAGTGTCATTGAAATGTGTGTTCTTTTCACAAACCACATATGGATCTACCAGCGTCATTGCATATGGATCCACCAGAGTTCATTGCATGTGTGTTCTTTTCACAAAAACACCTTTGGATCCACTAGTTTCATTGCATATGGATCCACCAGAGTTCATTGCATGTGTGTTCTTTTCACAAACAACATATGGATCCACCAGTGTGATTGTATGTGTGTTCTTTTCATTAACCACAGCTAGAGTCATTGCATGTCTGTTCTTTTCACAAACCACATACGGATCCACTAGAGTTCATTGCATGTTTGTTCTTTTCAGAAACCACATATGGATCCACCAGTGTCATTGCATGTGTGTTCCTTCCAGTAACCACAGCTAGAGTCATTGCATGTCTGTTCTTTTCACAAACCATATACGAATCCACCAGTTTCATTGCATGTGTGTTCTTTTCACAAAACACATATGGATCCACCAGTGTCATTTCATGTGTCTTCTTTTCAGAAACCACATATGGATCCACCAGTATCATTGCATGTGTGTTGTTTTCAAAAACCACTCTCATGGATCGACCAGTTTCATTGCATGTGTGTTCTTTTCATTAACCACATATGGATCCACCAGAGTTCATTGCATGTCTGTTCTTTTCACAAACCACCTATGGATCCCATCTCATGTGTGTTCTTTTCACAGACCACATATGGATCCAGCAGTGTCATTGCATGTGTGTTCTTTTCATTAACCAAAGCTATGGATCCACTAGTTTCATTGCATGTGTGTTCTTTTCACAAACCACATATGTGTCCACCATTGTCATTGCATGTGTTTTGTTTTCATTAACCACATCTAGAGTCACTAGATGTATGTTCTTCTCACAAATCACACATGGATCCACCAGTGTCATTTAAATGTGTCTTCTTTTCACATACCACATATGGATCCATCAGTGTCATTGCATATGGTTCCACCAGAGTTCATTGAATGTGTGTTCTTTTCACAAACCACCTATGGATCCACCCGTGTCATTGCATGTGTGTTCTTTACATTAACCAAAGCTAGAGTCATTGCATGTTTGTTATTTCACAGACGACATATGGATCCAATAGTGTCATTGCATGTGTGTTCTTTTCACAAACCACATATGGATCCACCAGTGTCATTGCATGTGTGATGTTTTCGTTAACCACAACTAGAGTCATTGCATGTGTGTTCTTTTCACAAACCACATATGGATCCACCAGTGTCATTGCATGTGTGTTCTTTTCATTAACCACAACCAGAGTCATTGCATGTGTGTTCTTTTCACTAACCACATGGATCCACCAGTGTCATTTCATGTGTGTTCTTTTCATTAACCACGGCTAGAGTCACCGGATGCATGTTCTTTTCACAAACCACACATGGATCCACTAGTGTCATTTCATGTGTGTTCTTTTCATAAACCACATTTGGATCCACTAGTGTCATTGCATATGGATCCACCAAAGTTCATTGCATGTGTGTTCTTTTCACAAACCACATATGAATCCACCAGTGTCATTGCATGTGTGTTCTTTTCATTCACCACAGCTAGTGTCATTGCATGTCTGTTCATTTCACAAACCACATATGGATCCACCAGTGTCATTTCATTTGTGTTCTTTTCACAAACCACATATGGATCCACCAGTGTCATTGCATGTGTGTTCTTTTCAAAAACCACTCTGGTGGATCCACCAGTTTCATTGCATATGTGTTCTTTTCATTAACCACATATGGATCCACTAGTGTCATTGCATGTGTGTTCTTTTCATTAACCAAATCTAGAGTCACTGGATGTGTGTTTTTTCACAAACCACATAAGGATCCACCAGAGTTCATTGCATGTCTGTTCTTTTCACAAACCACATATGGATCCACCATTGTCATTGAAATGTGTATTCTTTCAAGAACCACATCTAGAGTCATTTCATGTGTGTTCTTTTCATAGACCACATATGGATCCAGCAGTGTCATTGCATGTGTGTTCTTTTCATTAACCAAAGCTATGGATCTACTAGTTTCATTGCATGTGTGTTCTTTTCACAAACCACATATGCATCCACCATTGTCATTGCATGTGTCTTCTTTTCATTAACCACATCTAGAGTCACTTGATGTATGTTCTTCTCACAAACCACACATGGATCCACAAGTGTCATTTAAATGTGTCTTCTTTCACATACCACATATGGATCCACGAGTATCATTTCATATGGCTCCACTAGAGTTCATTGAATGTGTGTTCTTTTCACAAACCACCTATGGATCCACCCATGTCATTGCATGTGTGTTCTTTACATTAACCAAAGCTAGAGTCATTGCATGTTTGTTATTTCACAGACGACATATGGATCCAATAGTGTCATTGCATGTGTGTTCTTTTCACAAACCACATATGGATCCACCAGTGTCATTGCATGTGTGATGTTTTCGTTAACCACAACTAGAGTCATTGCATGTGTGTTCTTTTCACAAACCACATATGGATCCACCAGTGTCATTGCATGTGTGTTCTTTTCATTAACCACAACCAGAGTCCATTGCATGTGTGTTCTTTTCACTAACCACATGGATCCACCAGTGTCATTTCATGTGTGTTCTTTTCATTAACCACGGCTAGAGTCACCGGATGCATGTTCTTTTCACAAACCACACATGGATCC